>APFE031209278.1:28148-56285 GCA_000404065.3 Pinus taeda
TTTTTCTAGATTAACTTTAGCATAGTTTTACAAGTTGGATGCTAACTAGTTTATGCTCTCTTTATCATGAATAGCTTATCTTTCAAGAGAACAGAATATTGATTAATTGCAGCTTGTACTTAAGTAGATTTGGCTTGTGATACTAACACTTTCTCCCACTTGCTTACACACAATCATACATGTAGGAGCAGTATGTTGGAAAAGGTCTAGTAGTGTTACAATTTGTCAATTAAAGTAGATTAGAGTCTTTATCAATTCTTGGATTTGTTCTCAGCTCCCTTCTCATCATGTTTTATTGCAAATACGCAGTAGAAACGGAGCGTTAGAAGGAGATTATCATTAATATCAATCCTTGAAGTGATTTTCTTATTTCTTTTATTTGCAGCAGTATGGATAGAGACTAATGCCATTAGATTGTGGTCATTTACTTTCAAGCAATTTACCTTCAAGTCATTTTGATTTATTCCTTCTTTTCAAGTCTTTTCCTTTACAAGTTCAGCAAACAATTAGAAATCACCATCAAACACACTTTCACTCATATAGAAATCACTTTCACACACTTGCACTCATTTGTCTATAATCATCATTCCATTTTAGGAAGATAAGTCACTCACAAACAACCCCCCTAAAAACAACAAAAGCTCTAAGAAAGTTACTTAAGTACATATAGTACACCCTCACTTCATCAGCTTACGAGCCCCGGGTTGACAATTAATACTAGCAATTTAGATAACAATAAATTGACTAAACACTCGGATTTAGGTGTCACCGAGTTGGAGACAGTGGAATGGATCCGCGGAGTGGAGAATTCCAGGTTGTTAAACCTGTTATGGGTGCCCCACTATCACCGCACCACCATCAATACCACCTGTGTGCGGCAATTACTTACTCTCGTGCATGATGGGTGCTTGTGGCTAGGAGGGCCTATACCCATCACTGACATGCTCATCCACAGGATCACGCACCTGCCACATGAGGGCTTGAATCCGGCCAAGGAATTTGGTGGAAAGGCAGAAGAAAAGATTTGGCGGACAAGATGAAGGAGTTTGCACTTGTAAAAAATCCGCATGGATATTCAATCATGTCTACCACCGATCCTACAGTACAGATTGCCACACAAATCCTGGCAAGAAAGGTAATGAGGAAGTGTCGCGCGGACGAAGTTCTGACACTTGTGGTCTTGTTAGCTACATAATGCGCGAAGGGTGTGCAGTTTAACTGGTCAAGGTACCTATGCAGCGAATTCCTCGCGAATTGTCATGAGGTCCAGGATGAGACCAAGCCATTCCACTATGTGTGGTTGCTGCTCTCCATCGTGCTAGTCGCATGGGAGCTGTCGGAGGACAGCCAGTTTCCTCTGTTGAAGGAAGGATTGTCGAAGACTGCGCAACTCGCCTTCCTCTGGGCCATGAAGGACCCCGTGCGGGTCACTGAAACCAAAATATTTTGGGTGTTGATGCAATCAAGCCTCCGCATAGCCATCAACTAGCGCCCAAGGTTGTCCCCAACCTCGTACGAGCAACTGTCAGTGTATGCGCGTTCAAAGATGACTTCCACCACATCTACACTCAGGTGCAAAAGGACCCACAACAGAAATGGTACAATTTACCATACTTGGTCACCGATCATGACATTTAGGAGGTGATCAAGTGTTGGCCAGCAAAGTGGCACGCCCCATCAGATTTGGATGTCGAAACCAGTAAGGGCGTGGACAGCTCGGCTGAAAAAAATGGAAGGATGCAACAAAGCAAGCTACGCAAAGTTGGTCGCGCAGCGGAAGAAGGAAGCCACAGAGAAGGCTTGGATGGAAAAGGAGTGCGCTACTAAGGAGCAGGCTAAGCAGGAGCAGCGCGAGTCACAGAGAAGTGGTAAATCCCCTTCGCTTGCGACCGAGGAGGAGGAACAATCTGAACAGGGCGACGGAGGAGATGAGGGGTAGAGCACCACCTTTTGATTCAAAAAGCGCGGATAGGAGCAACGGGAAGGTCCCCGCAAAAAGAAAAAATCAGATAAGGTGCAGAGTGATCCCATGGTCTTAATGGAGGGCGATCTCAATGAGATAGGAGACAAAATCTGAGACACTACCACTAAAGTGTTGCAGCAGTTCGAGTAGCAGTGCATGCAGACGCTAGGGAGTGTCCAAAAGGATCTGCGTGAGCTGCAGATCCAGGCCAATATGATATAGGTGGGCGCAGGTCAAGCGAGTGCCGCACAAGTGTGCCTGGCACCAGGGACGAGTCAGGCTAGTGAATTGGTCAGGACATTGGACCTTTGCACAGTTGCTTTACCACAAGGGTCCCTACGCGCAGAATCGGTTGATGACCAAATCATCTTAAGTACCCTTAAGGACATTGTGCTAAACATTGCAGTGCTCTCCAATGAATTTCTTCATGCGCTGCAAGCAGGGATAATGGAGGAATTGAGAGCTCGAGAGCAACGCGCTCTCAATTTGATAAGCGAATACAAGGTGAACAATGAATAGATGTTCATCGAGAAAACACATGCCTTGAAGGATAAAGATACAATACAGGGAGAGAGTTCCAGGTTGGAGGTCGTGGTAGCAGAGGCGTACAAAATAGTGTTGAAGTTGCACATCCCAGAGGACACACAGCCAGAAGCCAAGATCCGGAAATTAGCTACAAGCATGCGCGAGGTGAAGGCGGAAGTTGGGCAAGTTCAATTCGAACTCAATATGAAGATCACGGAGATGCAGTTCAAATTACAGCCTACGACTCCGCCCAAGGTCAGGGAGGAGTGCAAAGCCGCCATCAAGGAAGGGATGGCCACTCTAGATGCCGCATTCACTGACTGTACAACCTTGTTTGAATAGGCGATGGAGTTGGTAACGACTCTACAGGAAGACCCAAATTTGCAGATATTGAATACAAAGATTTGCGAGCTCCAGAAGTAGTATGACGAGGTCAAGGCAACGACGTGCTCAATTGCTATAACACAGTGCCTCGCCAAGTTGCAGGAAGGGAAGTATCTCCTCGCACAGGTAGAAGCAACTCAGAAGAAGGAGGTTGTGCTTAAGGCTAGGTTGGGACCTTAGTTAGAAGAATCTTACCAGGTCTCAACCAACATTCAGGAGAAGCTGACAGTCTTGCAGCAAACACAACAAAAGATCAAGCTGGCCGCGGAAGGACCAGCTACAAAGCAGCTTGTGGAAGAGGTTAAGCAGGCAGCTACGCAGAGCGTTGTCGAGGTTGCAGTTGTGCAGGTGGAGCTGGGGTATCTTCGTAGCAAGATCACCACGCCAGTTGAGTGACTCGAGGGCGAGTCGCGACCTTTGTGTTGGGGGCATGATGGGATGGGGTCCCCTGGGTCAGTTTTGGGGTTAAAAACCCAAATATTGATGTAAATTTTGGTAAAAGATGTAAAGCCTCCGTAATTTGTGGATGCAAAGCGTGTATATAGTTAGAAGTCAAAAAGGATTTTAGCCCCTTGTTTATGTAAAGATGACTCAGCTTTGAGATCCACCCATGGTCCATAGACCATGGGATTGTATGTAAAAAGCTATAAATAGGTGTGTCTTAGAGAGTCTAAGGCATAGAGAGAGATAGAAGTCTAGATCTGAGAAAGGGAAAAGGGGCAAGTAAGCAGCAAGTAGATAGAAGGGCAAAGGCTTCGCAGTTGAGTGCGCAGAGGCCTAGAGTAGAGTCCGCAACTGAATGCGCGAACCCCTATAGCTGAGTGCACAGGGTAGTTTTGAGTCTGTAACCTCATATTGAAGATCAATAAAGAAGACTGTTGAAGAAATTCATGTGTTTATCTGTTTCCTTCTGTTATTTATGGTTGCGATATATGCTGTGATAAAATAATGTTTTTATGAAATAATGATGTATTGATGTGCGACTCTATTGGATAAGTCTTATTAAATGTACGAAATGCATGTTAAGTACTTACCCAAAGATTATAATACATTCTGTTATGTTTATTGACCACCTAAGTAGATCTGAGTGAACTCAGATCAAGGGTTATTTTATGGTGCGTGTAAGTCGTTGATTCCTCTATCAAGGGTCCGCGTAGACCTTCGCGAAGGTTTGAAAGCTATTTAAAGGCAGTTACAGTATCGAGCCCTAGGGTCTTATAGATCTACGTGAAGGCAGATCTAGGGCAATAAAAAATATCACACTGATCTTTGGATGCGGAAACTTGGTTCCAGCGTCCCCGCCATACTGTTTCGAGTGAGACTTCAACCTACACTACGCGGGTTGATGCTGAAAGGGCCAGTAGTATAGAGTTTTTTTTGGTGCAATTAACTCTGAACCCAGGTCAGGACCCCGTAAGCCAACAATCTTGTTGTTGCATTCATGGAAATTTCACATGGTATCAGAGTGTTATTGATCAAATTAGAGGATCAGAGGCAAAAGAAGAGAGATCGTGTAGTTTCAGAGGGAAATTAGAAGCACTTTCTCTAGGAAAACTAAGCAGTGTGAATTGCTGGGAAAGAAAATCGATATCTAGAACTAGAGTGGAGGAAAAGTTTGATTTGTCTAGAAATAGCAACAAGAAGCAGTGAATTTTTCGGATAAAGGGTTTCGGTGAGCAGATCAATGATTTTGTAGAGTAGATTTGAGTGCATATATTTGCAACAAGGGTTTGCAGTTGCATATTTGTGCAGGGAAGGAAGAGAAAAGAACATAGAAAGGGAATTTTCTGATCTATTCTCAAAGAGTTTCCAATTTTCTATTTATAGGAAAGGAGGCCAATATTTCTAGCAGCAAAAGGTCGTAGCAAACTTGTCAATTCACCCAATGCAAGTTCTAGGGTTAGTAATGCATTTGCTAGATTCTAGAGGACTTCCGTGAGGTAGACCGAGTTACCCAATAGAAGCAGTAGGCAGTGAGAGTTCCACGAAGGGCACTAGAGGCAGGTGCAGAAGCATATCTACGCAGTTCCAAAGGAAGTGCGACTAGTAGAGAGAAGGTCGAGTTTCCAAAAAGAGAAGGATATTTTCATCATATAGTTCTCTAGTTTATTTGAGTTTCGCAGAGATGGCCATGGTGTCCATGCGAACCTCTTACTTTCCTCTACAACCATGGATCAATTAGAACAATCCTCCCAGCAAACGTGGTTTTCCTGAGCACGCATTCAGCCTGACAGTAGCTCAATCCACAGTTATACACTGTCACAAACACACACAGCAATTAACCCTGCTCTTGTGCATACAAATAGCCATAAACAACAACACAAATTCTCCTCACTATGTAGTCAACTCACATGGGATAGAAGAGTGACTAACCACTGTCAAAATATGCAACGATCCACCAAAGTTCAATCTAGATTTGTGTGATTAAAAAGAACCTCCAACAAGAGATTCAATCCCAAAAATTTCTGGCAGTGTTGATCACCTCCAAACAATTAAACTGAGAAGAGATTTGAGTGATCTCTTCTCCAACCAACTAAGGTGGGTGGTCATTCACCTCAACTAGTTTTCATCCAATAGTTTTTGTCCAATGAAGAGATGAATTACCAAGCTCTCCAATCTGATCTCAAAAGAGGAAAATGCATAATGGCGAAAGGGAAAACGATTTCCTCTTTTAATTTCCCTTTTTCTCCAATCTTAATTTCTTTCCCTCTCTTTTACATTTTTATTTGCTTTCTAATGTTTTTCCATCACTTTTATTATTGTCACTTTATAAAGTTATTCTGACCCCATGACCTTTTTTATTAATTGAACCCCTTTATTATTTTTCCATTGTGACTATAGCCCACGGGAGTCGAAAATGAGCTAGTGAGTCGGCCCTCTGCTAATCATTCAAGAAGGCAAATTACATTATGCCATAGCACACAAATGTTATCAATCATGTACCAATGCCCAAACAAGCTTATCCTTTAGCATAAGTTTCCCTCTATAACTTTGATGGATACTACTGTCTTAGAGATAAAATCCTCTAGATGAATGAGTACTCCCTCATTCTAGAACATGACTACAAATCCCCTGTCCTCCATAATTGATACTAGAACCAAGTTTTTATTCAATCCAAGTACATAGAGCATGTCCTCGGCCTCTAACATTCCTCCTAACCCAAGTTCAAACAAGATAGTTCCCTCTCCCTTCATTGCATAGTTGGCATCATCACCAAGATCCACATGAATCCCTTTAGTCTTTCTCTGTCAAATTGTTAAACAGCTTCCATGCTTTTGTCCAGTGTTGACAATATCAGCAATATTTCATGAAATAACGCGAATATCGCGTGATTTTCAGGCACCGATATTTCAGCAAGTAAATATCGCGATATTTTCAGATTTGAAAATATCGCGATATTTTAAAAATCTCAGCAAAATATCGCAATATTTTGAAAATCTCGGCTAAATATCGCCATATTTTGAAAATCTTAGCGAAATACCATTATTGCTTTATATGTTTAAAATTTTGAAAAAAATAATTATTTTTTTATGTTTGCCGATATTTTCCGGTATTTTCGCCGATATTGCCGAAAAGATGTTTTCAGGACCCTCGCTAATATTTTGCTGAGAACAATATTATCAACACTGCTTTTGTCATGTGGTGTAATGCACCATTGTTCAAGTACCATGCACTCTTGGAGATGGTGGTAGAAAGATAAGACTAATGAGAAGTTTTTCCTAAACTTCTCCACAAATTAATCTAGTTGAACCTCCACTGATATTGTCTATTGCAACTTTCTATTTGTGATGTTCCCAATTTTTGTGCATGCAAAAATCACTTAGGAGTTTTGCAAAATTCTGGAAATATTAAAAAGGACAAATATTATTTTGTGAGAGAAGGGAAAAATTGTTATTTAAATGGGATGACTGCAAAAGAATATTTTATTCTAGGAGGAAGGAATAATATTATTTTAATGGAAAATGGCAGCAAACTAATATTTTATTGGGGAGTGAAGGAAAATTATTATTTTATTGGAAAATGGTGGCAAAATAATATTTTATTGAGAAAGGAGGCAAATTACTATTTTATTTAAAATGGCAGCAAAAACTATCCTAGTGTAAACTGGGCACCACCAATAAAATAATAGGGAAAAAGGAGAATCTAGAAGCTAGGAGGAGGTTCAATGGATAATTATAAATAGAGGATTGGACTCAATTGGAAGGCATTCTTTTCTATCATTTTTATTTGACATTGTGAAGAAGATCAAGAGAGTTTCAAGCAAAACTCATTAGAGCTTCAGTGGACTTAAGTGCCACCCTAGTTAGCTTGTTGGAGAGATTATTTCAGATATTCCATTGTGCTTATTGCATGGAATCTACATCATTTGAATTAGTTTTTTGCAGGGCCATACCATGTTCAAGAGAGTTGTTTTCATCTCTTCCAAGAGGGCTGAGTACCAAGCTTTGAAGGTCGAAATTGGAAGGGAATTTGCCAAGACCAAGGATACAAAATTGGGGAAAATTTCTCCATTCATTTCCAGATCGAATCATCAACCAAGGCCATAGATCCAAATTGTTTAGCAGCCAAAAGATCAAGCTTCTAAAGGATGTTTATATCAGATTTTGAGTGGAGATTTATATCAGATTTGAAGGCCAGATTTATATCAGATTTCAGTGGAGATTTATATCAGATTTGAGGGCCATATTTATATCAGATTTTCAGTGGAGATTTATGTAAGATTTTAAGGCTACATTTATATCAAATTTTAGTGGAGATTTATATCATATTTGATATGAAATTTATATTAGATTTGAGGGCCAGATTTATATCAGATTTGAAGGCCAGATTTATATCAGATTTGATGTCACATTGGCCGTTGGTTTATTGCTGTAGCACACCTATATTCACAAGGGTGTATCTACCTTCTCAAACGATCAGCCTTTAGTTTCCTATCATCTTGTATTGGCAGTCATACATATCAGGTTCCTTGCTCTTTGCGCATTATATGTTTACCTATCTCGTTATGAATTAAATGTAATTTTTCTGGTGCATATTTATGGGTCTATCTTGAGGAAGAGATAACATTTGAATGGTTGTTGCATGCACATTTTAATGATAAATATCATTTTGGGTACTATGTAATTTCTATGTATGAGTTGGGATGTTTATATCAACATCTATTTGATCTTGTGCTATCTCATTTTTATGTGCCATAACAAGAGAAAACACCTACAGCCAATAGAAGAAACTATTTAACAAATGACATCTACAGTATCACACCAAAAAGGGATTACACCTACAGCATTACCTTCCCCAATTGTTTGACCAAAGACTTCACTGGAGAACTTTACAACTCTAAAAAATATAGTGGCCATTTCAGGATTTTTTCCAAGATGGAACATTATAGTGGTATCAGAGCATGATCTTGGCCAGCTATGGGAAAGCTAGCAAGATCATGAAGGTGTAAGCATGCATGCACAATGATGGGTGAAAGTATGGACATTCCAATGACGCAAGAATGATGGAGTACAAAGAAGCTTGGAAGGAAATCAACAAAATCAATGAGAAACTAAAAGATCAAAAAAAAATGTGGGCCCAGTGGTGTAGCAGTAAGGGGATAAACCCAGACCATTTTCATTTTTATGACACAGTCTTTAGAGATAAGCATGCCACAAGAGTGAATCCATTCACATCACATATAGGAGATCAACCCAAGCAGGGTGTACAAAAGATGGTGGAAAAAATGACCCTCACCCACTTTGATGGATCAGCTAGGAGTTATGTCAGAAAATGGGTGCATGAACTAGACACAGACTTCCAACTAAACCCCATGAGAGAGGTGGATGCCATTAGATATGCCACTTTGCATTTGGATGGAGATGTTATGGCATGGTGGTACTAAGGGTTGATCACTTTGGTCCATGCACGCATAAGATCCTACACAAAGTTCACATGGAGGCTCATAGAAAGATTTGACCGGAAGGACTCCAGACCTCCTCAAAGGGAGTGAACGGGACGAGAGAAGTTAGATGATGGGACCAAGACAAGATCTTACATCAGATCGTGGGGCCTAGGGTGCAGGTGCACTGATAACGAACTTGAGGAGGTTGAGCAAGATGCTAAGGGCATGCAAGATTGTGAGCAGGACATAGATCGGCCTAATGTGACTCCAGAGTCACCACCATTGGTTAGGCCTGCGATGGCACAGGTTGAGGCATTGGTAAAGAGAGTAGAACACGCACCTGTCAAGCCATCCATTAATGAGATGTCTAGGGTCGTGTCTGAGTTTTCAAGTGATAGTAATGCACAACAGGTTGATGAGGTGCCAGGAGACATATCCACCACTGGTGAGCAGCCAATAGATACAAAGGCATCCAGATCTATGACAGAGTTGCCAGACGATAGCCACCTACAACTGACTGGTGAGGATGTTTTGCATGATGGGTTGTCAATGGAGGAGAATTTGGAGGCTCATGTTGAGGCTGCAATGGAGGAAAATGCGCAACCTTCCTTTGGGCTTGTTGACCTCTACTGGTCAACTACCCATGCAGTACACCCCCTATTTTTTGCAAAAAAGGGGCAGCACCTGATCAGCGTGTCTGTGCCATCCTGCAGTCATCAGCAGCTTGAGCAATCTAATTGTAAACCCAGTCTGCATATATGAAATGTAAATAATCTTAGCAGGACAGAGTCATGTATGTAATTTGCCTAGGTGGACCTAACTTTCTAATGATGATCTATGTCCCGGAAGGTTTTTCGTCTCACTGATCCACGGATCGGCAGAGTTTTCCTTCAAACCTGACCCCAAAGCCGGGATGCATTTTGTTATTAGAACTTTAGGAGAATCCTAGTGTGTTAACCTACTAGATTATAGTTGTGTCGCAGAACGGGTGATTTGTGAGGGTCTGTGTTAAAGGGGTGTTTCTCCCTTAAGATGTAAATCGTAAAAGTCATGTAATTGTGTCCTGAGGGTCGAAAAATGTTTTTAAAATCCCCTCATAGTCCTAGTCCTAGGTCCTAGGTGATGTTTCCGAAGGCTTAGTTCGATGATCCATTTTAAAATGAATTAAGAAATTAAAAAATGAATAAAAAAAATAAAATAAATAGAAAATTAAAAAAAAAAAAAAATTAATAATAATAATAAATAAATAAAAAAAATAATAAAAAATTCATAAAATAAAAACCCTAAATAATAAAATAATAATATTTTTTGAATGCATGCAAAATATCTTTTTTTAATAAAATCGACGGATGAGATTAAGAGAGTTCTTGATCCTCATCGACGGTCGAGATCGCTTCAACATGGATCACTCGAACTAGCCGTTGGGATCATTTCCTTTATATAGGGTCTTAGGTGGTCATTTCAGATCATCTGATCTGTGAGTCAAAGACTGAAGAAGCTCTCTTGTAAATCTGTTTTTGGTTAATAAAATAAGACTTTGGGGTCCATATCTTGCTGGTGTTACTCTCTTAGAATGCTGTGAGATTGTTTAATTTTCTGCATATGTTATTTTCAGTTGTTAATAATAGCTTTTTTGTAGAGTATTGTGAGCACAGGTATCTTGCTCACTTGCTAGGGTTTGGGTGCTGTTAGGGTTTCTGAAGTAATGGCAGGTATCTCCATTACTTCCTGAGATCTAGCAGCAGTTTTGCCCTCTTTACTGATGGTTGTTTTGAGTTGTGCAGAAAACATTTTCTGAAGGAAATTTGTGAGCGTTCGAGGAAGTTCTCGGCTGAACCAGCCAACTCCCACAAGCATTTTTGCTGAGCCCAGTTGGATTTGATCCTGGGTCTATCATTCAATTTATTTTTAATTTGCATGAGAGATTTTTCTGAAGTTCTTCACAGTGAAAATCTGAAATCATTATTTCTTTAAATATTTACTGTGCTTATTGGTGAATCTGGCTGTTAAGGGGCCAAATCTGTAAATTAAATTAGCTGATCTAAGGTTTTAATCTTGTTTAATCAGCATCATTTTTGGGTGATTTTCTGTTCCAGGTTGCAGGATTTCTGAGTATTTTCAAGGTTTATCTACAATATTTTGGCTGTACAAGGGTTTCAAATATTGGTTGTTTTCAGATCTGAAAGTTTCAATTGTGTTTGAGAAGGAAATTTCTCGAGAACTTTGGTCACCTGGGCAAACCCCTTGCTCCATTCAAACCCTCCTGCGAGCTGCATATCATATCTGCCTACAAAACGATTTCAATTTACTTCAAATCAGTGGATATCAGCGTGGGCGTCAGTAAGTTTTACCACGCGCCAGGTTTTGGTCCAATACGTATAGCGTGGGGCTTTTAAAAAAAAAAAAAAATCAATCAAAGCAAACGCCATAAAAAATGCATGGTGGGCACATTATTCAAATTTGATGGCGAGATAGGTGTAAATGTGACCAGCGCAAATGATTGTGGGCGTGAGAAGGTATGACAGTGCTGGTTGTTAAGAGGTTGAATGACAGGAATACTCGTGGGTTCGATTCGATCAGCCCAGATTATCAGAGCCAGATCCGAAAACTGTTCAGAAGGTCCCGGTCCAGGTGAATGCGTGGGTGATTTCTTTGACCTGCGTGGGTATTTCTCTGCGCCGTCAGCTGCTATCGACCATCCAACCTGCAAAACAATTAACCCAGTTTTGATTTACGGGCCAGTCTCAGCATACAGTCTCATTTCAGGTTTGCGATCAGCGTTTTCAGGTTTGCAATCAGCGTAAGTGTGGTGGCTTCATTTCAAAATTGATATCGATTTCTGTTTAAAATGCACAGCGTAGGTTCAAAATCGATTCCGATGCATGTCTGGTTCGGATTTAGGTTAGCATAGGTGTGCCTTTAGATATTCGGATAGTGTAGGGTTAGTTTAGAGCAGCAAAGAAAATCGATTTCTTTCGTTTTATTTTTTGGGTTTAGTTTAGCCACGTTTTTTATTTTATTTTATTTTCTTTTAGTTTTTAATTTAATTCATATATATTTGTTAGGTTTTATTCTTTTAAATTTTAGATTTTAAATCTTGAAAATTTTAGATTTAGATTTTGTTTAAAAAAAAATTAAAAAAAAAAAATATATATAAAAAGGAAAAAGGTCCACTATTAGGGTTAGGGTTTTTTTTTTTTTTTATTAGATTTTTTTTAAATTTTTGGATTTTGATTTTCTCGTCTCGTTAGTATTTAAATTAGATTTCTTTGTTTTAAATTTAGTTTTCCTTTTTTTCTTTTTTAGACTGTTAAAAATAATAAATTAGTCTTTCTAGACTATCTTTTAATCTCTCTTTTAGTTTAGATTTTGTTTGCTTTTAAATTTTATCGAAAAAAATATAAAAAAAAAATAAATAAATAAATATTGTGGGAAAATTAATTTTCATGTTATATGTTTCACGCTGAGATCTAAATTTTCAAGTCGATATACGAAATTGATATCTGGTTAATAGCTTACGATTCTTGTGGTGGTATTGAGCATTTATTTTTTCAACGTTTTCAGTTGTTGGATGTCGTTTTGATCATTGTGACTTTACTGGATATCGTGCATTTTGATGATAAATGATCGCTGTGTACAAATTCGCATTCCTGCAACATCTGTTAAGTAACCATTTTAATAACATCTCTCAAGGCACTGGTCTGCTCTAATCGAATCATCTTAGTGCTTATCTTTTCGTGTCTCGTGTCTCCCAACCAACTGGTCGACAGTTGGTCTTCATCATCTCACAGGGTCTACCCCCCTTAGCCGCGGGAGACAGGCTTAAACGGAGGGATCGGGGATCAGAGTGACAGCCCCTGGTCTGAGCGTTGTCGTGTCAATTTGCGCGACAACAGGGCTAGCCATTGACGAGGAGCAGCAAAGAGAGCACACGTTGAGACTTCAACCCAGTTTACTTCAGAGACAAATTGTTGGGGATTTCAGCATTATTAGCCCACCTCTATGCATCAGACAGAGGGAGGCAAAGTTGTCTAGATAGATCATATGGGATGACCAAGTGAGCGGAAGCGAGTGACTTGAGATGAGTATGGCATAACACCAGCATTGAGGGCTTGTTCTATACATAGGAGCTTGTACATTCGATCCTTCCTTTGGGATTGGATGGCAAGAGGTACTAAAGTTGGTACCCGATGGAGCAGGCTAGGAGGTTGGATACATCCATGGCCATAGTTCAGTAGAGGGCGTGGATTAGCATCAGACAGAGGGAGGCAAAGTTGTCTAGATAGATCATATGGGATGACCAAGTGAGCGGGAGCGAGTGACTTGAGATGAGTATGGCATAACACCAGCATTGAGGGCTTGTTCTATACATAGGAGCTTGTACATTCGATCCTTCCTTTGGGATTGGATGGCAAGAGGTACTAAAGTTGGTACCCGATGGAGCAGGCTAGGAGGTTGGATACATCCATGGCCATAGTTCATTAGAGGGCGTGGATTACCAGAGGGGCTAGAGGGTGAAACTATTGTTGGGATCCAGATGGGATTACCTGTCAGATCATGGACTTGGTTAGCAATGGTGTTAGTAGGGTGGTGGATCTGGAGACTAATCACGCATACACTTTTAGGTCTTCATCAGATGCTTGGGTAACACTAGCAATAAGATGGATTGAGAAGACAATGGGTAGACACTGTGAGTTGTCCTGGAATATTGGTCAGGCATGGTGTCATAAGATGACTTGCATACTATGGTAGGGGCTAATCGAAGGAGGTGGCATCGACTGGCCACCAGATAGAGAATTGTATGGGGATGATTATTCTTCGTAGATATGTGGGGCGCAAAGGTCACCTAGTTGCAACATTTTAGTGACACTGGCATCAGCGCTTAGGGCAATCTTTCTATCAGATCCCTCCAAGAGGATCAGGAGGGGAGGTCCACTCATCTGAGGTTATGGAGGTGTGGTAGTGGAGATGGAGGTACTAACAACATGCAAGTCGATACCTACTGACTCAATTTTAGACTATGGAACACAAGGGTGTATAGGGGTATGCAGCGATGTGAAACAGTATGTAGAGGAGCACAGTAGTGCGAAGTGGTGTGTAGGGTTGCATCATGTGGTAGGAGGAACGGTTCACATTACAATGAATTTACTCATAGAGTGACAAGCACATCAATCCAGGAGGGATGTCAGTTGATTTGGAATGATGTAACCGTGTGTAGCAAGGTCTAGCGGTGCACAAAGATTTGCAACTAGGTACAGTTGTATCCCAGGGGCACAAGGGTACATGGTTATACATTGTAGTGTGTGGGGCTACACTGCTAACTAGGGGAGTGTTACTAGTAATGAGACTCCTTGACGAGGATTTCAAGCATGCCATTGAGGAGGGAATACCCAGGTTTGGAGAGTGGGTTCGACATAGGGTTGGTCGTGAGCGTCCGTACAGGTTATTGGACATACCCATCAGAGCCACAACATCTGTCACTCTCCAGCATCATGCATAGTCGTAGAGGGGTTGGATCTTGTCTCTTGAAGCTTGCCTCAAGAGCAGCAGGGCACGAGAGGTCAATTTGAGATAGCTAAACGGAGCACAAGGTATTGAAAGGAAGACTACCCAGTTGAGGCATGTGGTCAAGATGAGAGATGACTACAGTAGGCAGGATAGCAAATGCCACTGTGTGGTCTGCAAAGCGCAGGGAAGTTTAGCACACATAAGACCTATTCATGATAAATGGAGTAGTTATATGGATGTCATGCAGGGACCAAAGACGAGGCACAAATGGATTCTAGCAGTATTCAGAACTCCACCACAACAAATCTGGCTATGGGATCCAGGGATTTAGTTGGTTGATAGGACACTCCAATCCGTGATGAGCAGGATCATGGTAAAGGGTGATCTAGTTCACCTTGGGTTTGACAAATGGGGGATCATTGAGACATCCATTGTATGGTGAGGCAAACTTATCCTGTAGTTGTTCGGGACCGCGATTGACAATGATTGGGTAGACATTGACATCGTGGAGATGCCAGGGAAGGATGATCTTGGTCTTCACATATTTTTTGCCATCAAGTTCTAGGAGTGAGGGATAAAGTCTATGCATGATGGGTAGTCTATCATAGAGTGGTGCAACATCAACATGGTGGCACCCTTTTGAGACTGGCATGGGATCCGGGCATCACAGGATTCTGTGATTCATCTACCCTGAAGGGTGATCTGGTTTCTACAGGGGGAGATCATTTAGATTTTCCATTGGGATTTAGTGATTTGTTGATGATATGGGGAAACTCACTGGTATGGCAAGATATTTTGCAAGAGGAGATTAGGTTGGTTTGGGACCCTGGTGACATAGGATTTGTTCATGTGATGGTGGCATCAACAATAGGGAATAGTTTAGTGGCATATTTGGGACCCTGGCATTAGCTCAGCCAACCTATGGATTAATGGCATAGGGTGATATTGCTTGAGAAAAAACAATTTTTGGTGGGGAGGACTGTAATGTTCTCAATTTTTGTGAATGCAAAAATCATTTAGGATTTTTGCAAAATTTTGGAAATATTAAAAAGGGGATATATTATTTTGTGAGAGAAGGGAGAAATTGTTATTTTAATGGGATGGCAGCAAAATAATATTTTATTGGAGTAAGGAAAAATATTATTTTAATTGAAAATGGCGGCAAACTAATTTTTTATTGGGTAGTGAAAGAAAATTATTTTATTGGAGAACGGCGGGAAAATAGTATTTTATTGAGAAATGAGGTAAATTACTATTTTATTTAAAATGGTAGGAAAAAGTCTTCTAGTAAAAAATGGGCCCCACCATTAAAATAATAGGGAAAAAGGAGAATCTAGAAGCTAGGAGGAGGCTTGGTGGAGAATTATAAATAGAGGATTGGACTCAATTGGAAGGCATTCTATTCTATCATTTTTATTTGACAGTGTGAACAAGAGAGTTTCAAGAGTTTCACGTGAATCTCATGAGCTAATTTCAGTGGACTTCAAGTGCCACCCTAGATAGCTTGATGGGGAGATTATTTCAGATTTTCCATTGTGCTTATTGCAGGGAATCTACATCATTTGAATCGGTTTTTTGCAAGGCCATACTATCTCCAAGAGAGTTGTTTTCATCGTTTCCAAGAGAGCCGAGTACCAAGCTTTAAAAGTCGAAATTTGAAGGGAATTTTCCAAGACTTAAGGTACAAAATTGGGGAAAAATTCTCCACTCATTTCCAAATCAAATCATCGACCAAGGCCATATATCCAAATTTCTTATCATCCAAAAGATCAAGCTTCTAAAGGAGATTTATATCAGATTTGAGGGCCAGATTTATATCATATTTGAAGGCCAAATTTATATCAGATTTCAGTGGAGATTTATATTAGATTTGAGGGCCAGATTTATATCATATTTTCAGCAGAGATTTATATCAGATTTTTAGTGGATATTTATATCATATTTATATCAGATTTTAGGGGAAATTTATATCAGATTTGATATGAGATTTATATTAGATTTGAGGGCCAGATTTATATCATATTTTCAGTGGAGATTTATATCAGATTTGAAGGCCAAATTTATATCAAATTTTCAGCGGATATTTATATCAAATTTGATGTCACATTGGCTGTTGGTTTATTTTTGTAGCAGACCTATAGTCCCAAGGGCGTAGCATCCTTCCCACCAAAACCTAGAAAGGGTTTGGGCTGAGTCCACCAATCCTCGTTGACCCCCACCAAGTGTGAATTGCCCAATCTGGCCAAAAAACGCCCCACAATTTTGATACTATTGAATTATGCCCAAATCAACCACGGGAAATTCCTCCCAGCTCTGGATAAATTCTCCACTAAGAAATACCTCCTATCTCTAGCACTTATCTCTCCCGGCTCCACTTCTCTAAACCCCTATGCAACACTTGGTCAATAACTTCTGCACCCTTGCCAAAAGATAGAAAAATCGACCCAGGTAATAGCTCCAATCCAGCTTGACAAATAATTGTCCAAACTCCAATCTAACAATAAGAGAATTCCCTACAAAATCTTGGAGCCTCTAACCCATGCTTGCTCCCACAATGTGCTCCACAAAAATACCTCCACACCCAAGAAAAATGCACTTCCGAATAAACTCTTGCAATGATGCCCAATGGAAGCTCTGAATTGAGCTCCCCAAATTGCCTCACTTGGGAGACACTCGAAGTTCTTTGAAATAAGGGTGGAATTCCGCTTGGAATTCCTTGTGCTAAACAACACTCTGACCCTTTGTGCTAAACAACTCCAAGAGAAGATGAAATATGAAGTATAATAGTCAAAAGATGATTAGAAAATGAGTCCATCCTCCTTTTACAATTTCTCCCCAAGCTTCTAGACTCCTTTTTTCATTATTATTTTATTGGTGGGGGCCATTTTCCACTAAGTGATTGTTTGCCTCCATTTTAATAAAATAATAATTTGTCGCCAATCTCCAATAAAATAATACTTTCCACCTTTCTCAAAAATAATATCTGCCCCTTTACTTAATATCACCAAAATTAGGCAAAATTCCCATGCTCACAAAATTGGGGCTATTACATAGTTTTTGTGAGAAGCGACTAGTTATACAGGTTGCAGTTAGACACACCCAAGGCACTAGTTAGCAGTAGCAATCCAAGAGATTAGGGGGAGTTATGGCATAGGAGGATGGGCCATATTCATCATGGAGCACTTAGACTACTTCATGAGATGGTTACAGGTGTTCTAGAGGTGAGCATAAGGCACGACTATGTATGCAAAGAATGTGCATTGGGGAAGTTTACCAAGGCATCTTTTCTACGAAGTGATAGTAGAGCGCCAATATCCAATAAAATAATACTTGCCTCCATTTTAATAAAATAATAATTTGTTGCCAATCTCCAATAAAATAATACTTTCCACCTTTCTCAAAAATAATATTTGCCCCTTTACTTAATATCACCAAAATTAGGCAAAATTCCCATGCTCACAAAATTGGGGATATTACGTATTTTTTGTGAGGAGCGACAAGTTATACAGGTTGCAGTTAGACATGCCCAAGGTACTAGTTAGAAGTAGCAGTCCAAGAGATTAGGGGGAGTTATGGAATAGGAGGATGGGCCATATTCATCATGGAGCACTTAGACTACTTCATGAGATGGTGACAGGTGTTCTAGAGGTCGGCATAAGGCACGATTATCTATGCAAAGTATGTGCATTGGGGAAGTTTTCCAAGGCATCTTTTCTACGGAGTGATAGTAGATCGCACGATACTTTAGACCTTGTACACTTAGAAATATGTGGGCCAATGTCGACGAAATGTCTCAAGAGGTATGATTACTTTTGTACTTTTATCAATGATTTATCTAGGAAGACCTAGATCTATTTCTTGAGGACCAAGGATGAGGTCTTCAGTCTCTTTTAGGAGTATAAGGCTCTAGTGGAGAATGTGACAAGCAAAAAGATCCAGACTCTTCGGTCAGATAACAGAGGGGAATATACCAGCAAGGAGTTTTAGGAGTTCTATACCAGGGCAGGAATCAAGAGAGAGAGATAGTTTTCTTACAACCCGCAATAGAATGGGGTTTCTCAAAGGAAAAAATGTTCGATTTCGGAGGCAATGTGAGCTATGGTGTATAACCAGGATCTCTCGTGCTATCTTATGCAATACAACAGTTTATATTCAAAACAGGGTCCCACATAGAGAACTTGGAAAGATGAATCTCGAGGAGGCTTTCACCAAGAAGAAGCCAGATGCCAATGATTTCAGGATATTTTCTTGCCTAGCATACTGCCACATTCTAGGTGAGACACATTCAAAGTTGGATTAGATTGAAAAGTGAGGTTATTTCGTTGGCTATAGTGAGACCTCGAAGGCATATAGGATATTCATCCCAGGGGCCAGGGGGATTATAGTCAGGTGGGATGTCATATTCATGGAGGACAAGGCATACAAAAGATATAGAGAGTTTCCAGCAGTTGAGTATCAGAGTGAGAAACTAGCAGAAGCAACCGGAATTCACCAGCAAAATCAAGAGCAGTAGCATAGCACTAGTATAGTGACCAGTATGAGCGCAATATTACGTGTGAATTCTCCTAAGGCTTCACAGATATGGAGCAAAAAATGTAGCAGATTAGGGAAATGCATCAAGAAGACATGGAGGTGGACATTCCTAACTCCACTGTTGGCAAGAGGAATCGAGAGGTTCGAGCTATACTCAAAGATGCTCACGAGTTTGTGGAGGCCCCTAGGATGAGCAAGAGAGAATGGAGACAACCAGAGCAGTACATTGGCTACATGGCATTGTTCTGTTAGTTACTTGATAGCAAGCCTTCCAATTATCAGGATGTCGCACAACTGCAAGTGTGGCGGGATGCAATGGTTGAGGAGTATTCCTTAATCATGTAGAACGATGTTCGAGAGGTTGTATCAAGACCGAAAAATTGGGCAGTAGTTGGATCACATTGGATCTATTAGATAAAGCATGGTGCAGATGGAATAATGGAGAAGTACAAGGCTAGGTTCATGGCCAAGGGGTTCTCTTAGAAGGAGGGAATATATTATCAGGAGACATTTGCTCCTGTGGCCAGGTACACTTCTATATGAGTCGTGATCTCATTAGCAGCACAGATGGGATGGCAAATCCATCATATGGATGTCAAGACGACGTTCCTGAATGGTGAATTAGAGAAGGAACTGTATATAGAACCACCAGAGGGCTTTGCAACACACAACAGAGAGACCAACGTGCGTAGGTTAAAGAGAGTTGTGTACGAGCTCAAGTAGGCTCCTGGGTCATGGTATGAGTGAATCAATAGATACTTGCAGGACATGGGCCTTGCAAAGAGTAAGGCAAATAGTAACTTCTACCACTTGGTGGTCGGAGGAGATGTACTCATTCTTGTCCTATATGTGTACAACTTGTTCTTGACAGATTCACTGGGGCTCACTTAGGAGTGCAAGAGGGAACTTGCAGTAGAGTTTGAGATGAAGGACTTGGGGTTAATGCACTATTTTCTAGGTATGGAGGTATGGCAGATAGATGGTGAGATCTTCCTTGGTCAAGGGAGATATTGTATCGAGATCTTGAGGAGATTCGGGATGGAGGATTGCAGGGCCATGTCTACACCCATGATCAACAATTGGAGGAAGATAGATGTTGATTTCTGAGCATCGGATGTGCTTTTGCTTCGAGATTTTGTAGAGAGGCTAAGACGCATGCATTGTCCAATACCCAGAAATCATTTGGGAAAATTCCACCTAGAGATGATTTAATTAAAACAATTAACTTTTTTTTATGGTTCCCTAAGTCTAAACTTAGGAAATCGGGTTAATTAAAGGGTATTAATTAAATCAGGTGTGAATCTTCTAGAAGAAGACAAGGATCAACTCCTAGTTAATCTTAACCCTTGATTATGTTTTAATCTTGGTCGTTGAAGCTCCAACGAGATATTATAAGGAGTTCTATGGGCACTTGGAGAACACATTGAATGAGAGATCAAAGATCGAATTTCTCAAGAGTAGTAGTGTTGAGTTGTCGGAGTAAGATCGAGTGTTCTTGCAGTGAGGAGTAGGGATAATAGTCCGGAGAAGAGTTTTCCAGATCTGGAGAGTGCAAAGTAGAGAGGGCATAGAGCAGTTCAGTGACATAGCACAGTGCCACGCAGAGGCAGCGCAGAGCTTCAAAGGGAGTTTGAAAGCCAGCTGGGAGAGTCGAGATCCAGTGCCAGAAGTCGCGGTGTGCGACCGGAGGGCCAAAAATTCGAATTTCCAGAGAGCAAGAGGTCAGCAGAGGAGGTGACACAGAACCCAGCTAGTGTGATGAAAATCTGCGTAGGATTGACACAGAAGCTACGTAGAGGCTACGTGGGGCCAGCTAGCCAACCCCTGATTACTCTCAGATCTCCCTAATTAGTGTGAAATTTTTCTCACTAATTCTTTGCCAAAATTTCTCTGTATCAAATAGCCAATTTGGGCATCCAACGATTTGTACTCAGATTTACTACTGTATAATAATTAAAACCCTCTGCTGTTGCACTGGTTTTCTCACATTGGGTTTTTTTGGGGACATTGTCAAAAATAATTGTGTAGATGTGTGTTTATTTCTCTCCAGTGCAGTGTTTAGTTTCCACAGTGTTTATTTTGTGTAGGTTGTAGTGTATGTATTTTGATATTTGTTGTAGAAAACCGCAAGTAATTTGTTTAAAGAAATTTAAAAAATAGGAGAAATATCATCAGTTTGTTCTAGTAGGAATCAGGTAAACAATTTTTCACAATAGATGCATCCAAAAGGAAGGATGTTTACCCCACCTTATACAGGAAGTTGATAGGCTTTCTCATGTATCTGGTCCACACCAGGCTAGACATCCTATGCAATTTACTCTATGATTCAGTTCATCATGGAGCCAAAGTGAGTGCATTGGATAGCAGCTAAACATGTGTTGAGGTATTTGTGTGGCACAGTCGAGTATGGGATCAAATATGCTTGAGGTGATAGTGTCAGATTGGTGGGCTATACTATGAAAATTGTGCAAGGAACACAATAGATTGGAAAGCACTTGAGGGTGTTGCTTCAACAAGGGATTAGGAGTTGTTTCTAGAAGGAAGCAAAAGTATGTGGCACTGAGTTCAGCTGAGTATATAGCACTGAGCATGGCTACATGCGAGGCCATATGGCTTCGTAAGCTGCTAGTAGCATTGTTTGGTCACAGGGTAGATACTACAGTGATACTCTACGACAACCAAAGTTGCAACACGTTGTCTAAGAATCTGGTGTTTCATGATAGGTCCAAGCATATAGACATGAAGTACCACTTCATCAAGGATTGTGTGCAGCGCAAGATAGTCCAGCGATAGTATGTACCTACAAATGAGCAGGTAGTGGATATTATAATGAAGGCTTTAGGGAAGACAAGGTTCATCTTCTTCAATGACAAGTTGGGTGTTATGCAAAACACCCACCTCACTAAGAGGGAGTGTTAGTTTGTGTAGCTTAGACAGGTGTTCTAATCTCTATGGTGTCTATAAGGCTAAGGAACACATTTTCTCCAATACCCAAAATTTGTTTCGCGAGAAAAAGCACTAATTAGATTTGATTAAGTAATTAATTAAATTTTCCTAAGTCTAACTTAGGGAAATAACTTAATTAATCAGTATTAATTGGGGTAAATTGATTTTCTTCTAGAGACATTAGGAAAAGTCACTTGATGGAGTCAAGACAATCTTAGCTATCGATTGTGATTAGATCATGGTCGTTGATTTGTCAATGAAAGATTATAAGAGGAAATTGATTAGAATTTGGAGAACACATTGAGACATATATTTGCAGCGAGAGCAAGGGCACAAAGGTAGCGCAGGGACATCAACGACAAGGGTTTCAACTGATATTTCTAGTGAGATTATTCACAAAGATTTCGATGGAAATTTGGAGATCGGTTTTTCTGCAGTGGGAGGCTTATTTTCCAAAGGTGTGAGTTGCTCCAGCAGCGGGTGTGAATTACCCAGTTTGGCAAAGAAAATTGCTCAGTGAAATTTCAAAGCAAGTAAATTTGCAGAGGAGATATTGATTTTCACAAGAGAATTGATTTGTTGGGAGAGACAAAAATTTTCTAGTGGATTCCATATTTATTTTCCCATCTAGTGTGAGTTGCTCGGAGTGTCGAGTTTCTCATCCAAAGTCACACGTGTAAGCTGAAATCACCTTCAAAGGCAGGCTTAATTGATTTTGGTGGGTCGAGTAGCTTCCAAGATATCTGAGGAGCTTGCAAAGGTGAAGAAATAATTTTTTCAGAGCTTGTCAGTGTCAAGAAAGTAGTTGTAATATTTTCGCTAAAGAATTAATAATAAGACCCTCATATGTAGACTGGTTTTCCCTTCGGGGTTTTCCAAGGAAAATTGTCCAAAAAATATTGTTCTATATTTGTGTGTATGCATTATTTTCTTAATTCCAATAGCATTTATTTTCCGTGAAGTTGCAGTTGTGTATTTGCCAAAAGTTAATTGTAGTTGACAAATAATCTAAAAGGATAGGAGAATAATAACTGATAATTGCAACAATTAATCAAACTTTCATAGATTTATGAGTTTTGTCTTGGCTACTAGCTTGGTTTGTGACCTAAGTTGTGGTTGTAACATTATTTTATTGTTTTGATGTGCATTAGGCTAAATTAGGCATTTGAAATCCTCACATAAGTAGAGGAGATTGTCATTGTACAAAATCATCATCACAACTTGAGAATTTCAGCCTCTCTAGTGAATTCAACCTTCCTTTCTTATGGAGAATTTAGATCTATGAATGCATTTTGACATTTGGAGATAAATCGTTTGTCTTTGGAGTTATTCTTTGGATCAATAGATGGAACCTTTTGCATATTATCTTGTAAGTGAACCTATAGTTGATATTTATCTTTCTACATGTCTAATGTATGGAATAATGTTGAATCTAGGTCTTGCTATTGTGCCCTAATTTATTGAAAATTTATTGAATTCTATCTAGATGATCTATTGCATGCATTACTCATAAATAACATGTCAATGAATGTCCTAGTGGTGAGCTTTAACTAGCTCCCCCATTAAACTTCTTGATCTTTTGAGTAGAGATTTGTTAGGGTTTTTCGTGCTAGGGCATCAAGAATTCAGCCTCCTTAACAATTTTTTTGGTTGATCTATCACATCATAGACTCCATATTCCCAAGGAACAAGGAACTAACCTATTTTGTTGGTGATCAATCCTATATCTTATCCATAAATTTCTCATTTCTAATACAACTCCTTTAAGGTCAAGTTTGATAACTAGGGCTTGTTGTGAATCCCTAGGCAAAAAGTACTTTTGGCATTGAAGAGTGTAAACATCAAGAGGAGAGTATTTGCCACATAATCTCTTCTTTTGGTAGGCATCCACTTCAACCTTGTCCATAACTTTATTTTCCCTATTTGTTTGCCCTATGGTGAACCCTAGTCTAGTCTTGCTTCAACTTAGGGACTTTTTTTAGAGTTTCATGTGCCTTGATCTTGTCGATATACATTGTTGGAAGCCCTTTCTCCTTGGCCATCTAACCACTCAAATTTCCAATCAAGCCCTAGACCTTGTGCCTTATCTTATAGGTCTCTATAAAGAAAGTGAATTGCCTCCTAATGGAGCCTCAAGCCTAAATTGTGCCTTTCTTGTAGAAAGCCTCATTGCGTCACCTTGTACCCTAACCTTAGAATATCCATTAGGTGACCTTCTTACATATTAAGACTCCTCCCATCGATGAAAATGTGTAAAGAGAAAAGGGTTTTGGCTGTGGCAATAGTATGCCATCACCCCATTGTTGTCACTTGGTCTAGTGTTAGCCTTGTAGGATGCCCCTCTCCAAGGCCTACTAGATTTTGCAGCAACAAACTAGATAAACACTTGGGTAACACTTGCATATTCTTGTATAGTGGATCACTCCATGTGGTGTTTCCTTGTTGGATGCATGCACAGACACATGTTTGTGTTCTATGTTAGCCTACCTCATATATATTGAGGTAGGACAAATCTTTGTTATAAATCATTATCATTGTAGTCTCCTATATCCTTAAAATTGTCTTGGAAATGTCTTTTAGGAAGCAGGATGCTAGATTTAATGAGGAAACCCTTGGAGAAGAAAAGAAAAGAGAGAGACACCATCATTCTTCTTAGAGAAATTGCTCTTGTGTGAGGCTAAGAGTTGCTCTTCTAAGATGCTAGGTTTTATTCTATACAAGCCTAGGCCCTAAAGAAGAACATGACTTTGTAGGTGATGATGATTTTCCCTATGACTCTTGATGTAGCACTAGGATTTCCATTCTAGTAGAACACAAGCAAAGTGGAGCTAACACCTTAGATATTTTTGTAGCTTTGTTCTTGTGGGATGTGTTACCCACTACCTGTGGGTGATATCCATAGGGGAAATTTTTTTCTCCTAGATGGTCCTCATCCAACAGCCAACAACCCCTTGCAGCCACCAGATACTTCGATGTGCCACCATCTCTGTCACCTGAGACATCCATTATGCTCCCTCGCCCATTTGTTATGATCGTATGTTTGAAGGTGGGCCTTCCAACCCCGAAGGTATGGCTTTCATTATGTAGTTGGGTATTTTGGCTTACTTATCATGGAAACTTTTGGGCATGGATTACTGGTGGGATTCAACGAAAAGAATGGGCTTGGTTTGTACTCTTGTCTCCTCTGCCTAAATTGGTGATTAACCTTGTATCCCAGTCACGTCGGATCTCCTTTCTTAGCTACTAGCTTTAGGGTTGGCACTACATGGGAAACCCCGATTTTGGCTACATGATCCTGCTTCTCGAAATCACATACATCACTCATGTCCCCCGCCCCCTCGGCTCATTATAAACCCTTTCCACATATCTCCCATCTGGGTCCACTTTTGTCCATTGGGTCCACAAGGAGTTAGCCTCCCCCTTTTATTGTCCACACTTTGGGTTGGGCTTGGAATGATACCCCAGAGGTTGATGTAACTAAAAATAAATTAAGAAGCACAATTTGGCCTCTCAATAGGAAATGTACCACAAAACGCAAAAGATGGAAAGGACATAAAAATTTAGCACGTGAGAAAATCCAACATGAGCTCTACCCCCATCATTATGGCCATCACTCATGGTTCCTCGGGCCCCTTATATTGACCCTTTGCATCATCAAGGAACCCATGATTGTCCCAACCCTTAGCAAGCAATGAATTGCCCAACCTAAAGGGGGTATTCACTATTATATTTTACACATCATGCTCTCATCTGTGGAAACCCGAGAAGTTATAATAGAAAAAATTAATAAAAGGAAAAAGGCATATGAAGGAGGGTGGAAAATGTTGATTTCGGCTAGCATCGGATGTGCTCTAAGCCTCAAATTTTGCAGGGAGGCTTGGGCACAGTTATTCCAAAGAACCCAAAAAGCATTTTGGAAAATTCGACCCAAAAGTGATTTTATTAAAATAATTAATATTTTTAATGGGGTTCCTATGTCTAAACTTAAGAAAATTAAAATATTAATGGGTATTAATCTAATCAAAGATTAAACTTCTAAAATAAGTTATGGATCAATTCAAAATGATCTGAGCCTTGGATTAAGTTTTAATCTAGGTCGTAGGTTGCCCAACGGGAAGATATAAGAAGGGACTTGTGGGTCATTTGGAAAACACACAGAGAGGTTGAGAAAATCGATTTTCTGAGGTGAGAAACTCTCAGGAGGAAAATCAATTGAGGAGATCTTGCAGTAGAGGGGCAGCGAGAATTCGGGAGAAGGAATTTCCAAAGAGTACAAGGCAAAGAGAGGACAAAAAGAATTTTGGAAGAAGACCGAAACTCGCCTACACAGTGCTGACATAGAGGCAGCGCAATCAGAGAGGGGAAGTCAAGTTTTTGTTGGGGGAATTCGAAGTTCAGTTGCCGGAAGCCAGGGTGTGAGCTTGGGAGGCAGGAAAGTCGATTTCTCAGCCAACAGAGAATCCAGAGCAGAGAGGCAGGGTAATACCCAGGAAGGGTGACACAGAAGCTACCCAGGGTGATGCAGTTATGTGCAGAAGCCACACAGAGGGTGACACAGAGCCTCCAGAGCTGAAGGATCAGTCATTGATTCTCCATAGACAGGGTGAGATCATTTCACCAGTGTTTTGTTGAATTTTTCTCTGTAAAGGATTGCTAGTTAAGCATCCTAGATTTGTACTCAGAATTTTCTCCTACATAATAATAAACCCTCAGAGCTGTTGCACCGGTTTTCCCGCATTGGCTTTTTCCGGGGACTATTTGTCCAAAACTAATTGTGTCCTATGTGTTGCATTGTTCTTTCTTGCTCAGTATTTTGTTTCCACAAATATATAAATTAAGTGAGGGTTGTAGATGTATTTACTTCGAAATTTATCGTAGAAGACAATAAATAACCTGTATGATTTAATCAAGTAGGAGAAGTAACATCAGTTTTCTGCAGTAGGGATTCCAGTGTAGGAACTTTCACAGAGAACAAAGGCCGAGGTAAGTCATGTACAACGATTGTTGCCTCCTACATATATACACCCAAGTGTGGGCTTCTCTTATCATAGCTACCCTTGTACTATGGCATGTGGCTTGAATCCTTCCCCTGATGCCCCATTCCGTTCCATCATTTATTCACATGACACCTGCTTCTTGATAGATGTACTATGGACCTGTCAATCCCTTAAAGATTTAAACCACCTAATAGGGTCCTTGGTTAACCTCCTTCTTGAACTTGGAGACACTTGTGTGTTCTAAAGCCCATTATGGAAGGGCATGGCACTATGAAGTGTCCACTTCGTTCCATGATTTGTAACCTCATTTACTCGATTGCACTAATGATTTTTTGTACTGAAAGGTGAGGAGACGCATTATATCTTATACAAGATGGCAGGTGGGTCATCATCTTCGATTTGGTATCCCTATATGGGGTCCAATCTCTCAAGAGGGTCATAATGGCATTTGTAGGTTGAGTGTTGAGAGCCATGGGCCTCCACTATAGTAGAGAAGAGATAGCCACATCATGGGGTCCTTCAGCTCCACTTCTTCTTGCTCGTGTTCCATTTAGTTGACAATGATGATGCACCTGCACCACCTTGCCCAACCGGCTACACACTTACTGTTAAAATTGGTAACCAGGGCAAAACTTCATGTGGGTCATCTTATTTATGGATGATAATATTTTTATTAAATTCCTCTCGTCGAGAGGTGTAGGATTGATATAAAGATCATCCGATTCCGATAAGTATTCATGGAGATATGAATTTATTTTGATTATGGAATTATTATCAAGATTCAAGCCGACCTACAACTCATGTAGGCTCAGAAGCCCAACAGTCGCATCTATTCACCCACCAACATTGTGTATAAATATAAGAAGAATTTTCCTCATTTTGACTCACTCATCTCATCACATCTCTCTCTCTCTACTGCGCAGATATGAGTTTCTTCTCTACTGCACTGAAATGGGTCTCTCTCTCTCACACATGTGAAGCCGGAAGTTGCTGAATTTGAAGCTACAACTGCAGAAGTAAATATTGACTTGCGAGGCCTAGAAAATCTCCTCTTTGGAACTGCGCTATAGATTCATCTGAACCTCCTCTGAAATCCGCAACTTTTGGTGGTGGAATGAAGTCAATCCGATGATCGATTTGCAAGATATCGACTGCCCTAGTTTGAAGCCGGAAACTGTTGAAACTGAAGCTGCAACTGCAGAAGTAAAGATTGACCTACGTGGCCTAGAAGATCTCCTCATCTGAACTGCGTTGTAGGTTCATCTGAACCTCCTCTAGAAGCCGAAACTTTTGGTGGTGGAATGAAGTCAATCCGACGGTCGGTTTGTGAGATATCGTCTGCCCTAGTTTGATAATGAAGCTGCTAATGCTGATGCTGCTGATCTAGGGTTTGCTAC
>APFE031209280.1:2995-68450 GCA_000404065.3 Pinus taeda
GAAAATTGCCAAGTTGTAGCTAGAAACTAGGGTTTGTGGAGAAATGAGGAATTTGGCGGATCTAAGTGATGGGAAGTGTTTGATAAGATACTTTAAGGATAGGGGAGGGTGTATGAACATCTGGATACAAGTTTTGCTGATGATTTGTCCGTCCAAGAGAAATTGGCTTCAAAACCTTAGGAGAGGGAAATGAACTTGCCAAGGCACAACTGAAGCATGAACAAGATGTAAAATGACTCGTTAGACACTGACATGATAATGAAAACCCTATGAATGATGATAGACTCAGCTGAATAATGACCGAGATTGGCATTTGGGCAACTTTAGAAGGAGTTAAAGCAAACCCTAGACCTAATGCCTAGTGACTAAATTTTGCTTGTAAACTCTTTGAAATGACAAAATTTGACCTTGACACTTCAAAATCACTTTGTAAGAGCATATTTGATCGCTGGAGGAAGGCTGAAAAGACTGACACTAACAGTCGTAATTAAGGTGGAGTGTTAAAATAAGCTAATTACTCCAGCATGAGGAGTTTGCTAAAATTAGAGAGTCAGTTAACTGCGTGTTGAGTGTTGAGCATTGATTCAAGTCGAGTTAAGTGATAGATGAATTTTAGTGTGTGGTTGCATGTCAAGATATTTTAGGTAAGTCACTAATTGGAAAAGGTTAAATACCCTTCACCGGGTTCATTGTAATCATCAAGTTTTGTGTGATCAATAGAAGAGCTGCAACTTGTGTGTTTTGGGTGAATTTGTGTTTTGTCTCCTCTGCCTTTCCAACAAGTGCCAATCTAGGGCCTAGAACTGCAATTGTAATCGACATGATAATATTGGAAATAAATTCCAATTGCCCTTCAATTGGAATTGGAATTGGAATTGGATCATATCTCATTCAAATGGGAATGACAAACAACAACAATAAATTATTGAGCCGAGAGGCTCATTTTACAATCCAATATGAGGGAAATGTGTAAGTATGTCACGTCCTTAAAACATAATAAAAATTATTTTGGCTAATGTCAACCAAAAAATTAAATTAATTAATTAATTAATCATATAAATAAACAATTAAAAATCGACGAGAGGCTCATTCTACAATCCAGTATTTCACTTCCATTCTACTTGGTTCTTTGATATTTCACTTCCACTCTTCAAGTAATAAAAAAAATATTTCCGTGTTTATCTTAAACAAGGCCGCATAGCTAGCATTTCCCTGCCACTTAGTTCAATTATTGAATTTTGAAATGTATGAACTAACTATTGTATTTGAACAAGGGCTACTTTGAAGATATTCTTGCTTATTTTAAGTATCCTTAAATTAGATTAAGAAACAAATAAGGCATACATGAAGGAATGAATAAAGTGTTTTTAGTAGCCATCTCACGTTTGTTCTGACCATATAATTAAGCTAATTACTAAACAAACATCAAAGGCAGTGCGTGGAATACGTGGTCAACACGATGGTGTCAATCATGTTCATTTCCAGTTGCATTTTCAGACCCTTCTACCGAAGTTTTAGCACAACTTAAATCATTTTGTTTAGTGCTGACAAATTCGGAGTATCGTGTACTGGATATATGCGGGAGCTTATTAGATGTTACCGTCGTCAAATGGTTATCGCATTCATTCTCGAGCTTTGCAATTTGATGTCTTTTCCCACAGTAATTAAAGTTAATTAAGTTGGCTGTTATACACTGCTATTAATTTGTCAAAGTACATATTATCATTACAGAATAAGGCTCTAACCAATCAGAATGTAGAAAAAATAGATTTAAAAAATAAAAATTAAAAAAAATAAAATAATTTTTTTTCAAAAGTAAACATTAGATAAGATCAACTTAATTTTGGTAAATTTAAAATTAATGTCAACATCAATGTTTTTTGAAATACGCTATTACCCTATGTGGCAAGGGAATAATAATACAATTTTATATAACTTTATAGAGAAAGTATATATATATATATATATATATATTGTTTGAATATCCATATTAACTAATATATTTCTATATGAACTCTCTCGTTTTATTATATGTATATTAACATTTACCTTACTAAAATATTTCAATGCTCGAAAAGAGGAAGTAATTAAAGATAAAATAATGTAGTTACTTGTTAATAAGTGGAAAATGTGTAACTCATTCAATTTTTAATATAAAATATTCAAAAATACAATATAAACAATGAAAAATTACCATATAGATATATCTTAATCACATATTTACCAAGCACAAGAAGGGATTAAATCTCTTGATATGTAATTTTTTTTCAACTATGAAATTTGATCCCTCTCGACTTTTGGTAGATCCATAGTTAAAATTAATCTATACTAATATACAAATAAGTCTTACATTAAATAGAATTAGAATTAGAAGGTCGACAACAACATTAAATTATTTATAGTTATACAATCGCTATTCACGTGCAAGTTTTTATATTTTCAATTCGATCTCCCACAATTTTTTAAAAATTTCCGACAATTATCACCACATTCAAAATGCTAGGGATTTAAGTTCTGAATAGAATGTTAACTAGACAAGTGACTTTTTGCAACACCTTTTTTCATATATGTAAACCGTACCAAATCAAAGTGTATGAAAAAAAATTTACAATAATTGGTGTTTCTACTCGGCAAGAGCTAACTAGCCTGCTATCGGGCCTTTAATGCACCGATAGCAGGCCACCATGTCCATGTTCATGCTTATGTCCATAACATACACCATGCAGGACATCCCGATTCCCGGCGAATTCCCAGTCAGTCCACCTTTCTTATTCAGCGATAGTTTATTTAATGTTGTTTGAGAGTATTAGTGACAGTACATGATTTCCATCGGTTCTAGTATTTCTAATTTATTATCAGTAGATTCCCATTTATATTTCCCACTCCCAGAGGCCATTTGAATTTGAAATTTGTTGTCCCGCTTTGTTTTGAAATTTGTTGTTCCGCCTTGTTATAGCAGGGCATGCTCTCTTTCATACACTTGCGGCATGCTCTCTTTGGCAGACTCTGTGGAGACGATATCAATGAGCTCTTGCTGTGGCCATGGTAACGGGGCCTCGGATGGCTGGCATGGCAATGCAATTGCAATCCAATGTACATTGCAAATACAAGCATACACAATTTGTGATGGTTATGAGAATGAGGTGGTCTGAATGAAAGCATTGTTCACAATCACCAAATTCTTGAAAAAGCCATCCACCTGGTTTCTCAAAAGTTCTTAAATCTTCGTCAACCATTTCAAGTTTATGTTTGAATTCATCCACATGGATAGCTATTCTCATCTTTAACTTCTCCTCACTATTTCCATTCTCAGAAAGTAATGGTATTGTCTGGATGAGTGACCTCCAGTCTGCAGCTACTGCCTTTAAGCTTTCCAATCCATCGATTATCCGACCCACGATTATCGCTTTGCACTTGTTGAGAAATTACCCTCTTTTGCAGGTCCAGGAAAGACACGGACTACAAGAAGCAAGTTTAGGGTCGAATTTATTAACTGGCGAGAAGAATCAGATTCAGAAAAAGAAGAGCACATCAATAGAATCCATGCAAAAGAACCAGAAAATAATATAGTTATTGCCTTTACTCCATATAAAGCCCTATGCGTAAGCGCATCAGGTGATGACGAGCCCAAATATAATACCTTCCCCTCACCCTCCAGGGTTTAATCAAAGCCTCTAACTTGGTAATCAAAGCCCCATTGCATTTCAGGTAATTGAAATTTTCATCTAACAGATTAACCATAGCTCCCAGAATTTTGTCAGACGACCGGATGCCATCAGAGCAAAATTTGTGTTCCTTGAAGCTTTCCAATTTGGGTGTTCACTGCGATGCAAAAATGGAGAACTTCCAGGTTAAAGATCGTGTATTCATTAGTCCGTTCATCATCCCATTCCAATGTATTTGTGGGAACAAGAACAAACAGATCCGCGTATGTCACAGAGAGGGTTTCCATTGCTTCCGACAACCATCTCACATAATCTACGCACTTGCAATCTTCCCCATGCAGACTTAATTGCTTCTATCTTTCTTCCAAGGCCGACTAAAAAACTTCCAGTTCTGATGATATCGACATCCTTTGATATTTGAAAGACGTTACCTCTGGATCTGGTTGAACTCAAGATTGCAGAGCGCCACATAATCTGAATCACAATATGCAAAGCTAATGTAAAGAGGCAAAGTTTATCTCGGTTATAAAAAAAAAGGATATCGACAAAAGGATATGTAAAAGACTATATGTAACTGGTTTTCATTCATAATACATAGATCAGATAGTTTTTTTCTTCAAAGGCTGTTGAGCTGAAGTGGAGTACGATTGGAAATTGGAATTTGTAGAAAATTATGCGTAAAAGTAGAGCTAAAAATTGGAACTAGTCTTGGCTTCGGAAATCGAAGGAGAATCTCTTTGCTGGTCTCTCGGTGAGTTGCATGGAAGTCGAGCTTTATGTATACAAACTATGTGTGTGTTTGCATGACATGTCACCAATATCGTTCCGTAGATTGAATGAACCAGTAGATAACATTAACCGTTTAAAGAGACATGAAATTATAATTAATGGTTTTTCTGGTAAACGTTAAAGATCATCACAAGAAGGCTATATTTTACTGGAATTATCATGTGAAAAGGTGTACAAAGAACATGATAGACAACTCTTAAGCGGAATATTAGTGCTAATAACTTTGTGAAGTAACTTAAATTTGGTTGTCTCCTAGTCAGCCACGTTAAAACCAAAATATATGATTGTTTTGTTCAAATGAATCCGAGTTTGTCCGGGTCAAAGAAATATAGACGTTTTCACTTTTACGAAGAGAAAGGGTTGACGAAGATTTAAGAACTTTTGAGAAACCAGGTGGATGGCTTCTTCAAGAATTTGGTGATTGTGAACAATGCTTTCATTCAGACCACCTCATTCTCATAACCATCACAAATTGTGTATGCTTGTATTTGCAATGTACACTGGATTGCAATTGCATTGCCATGCCAGCCATCCGAGGCCCCGTTACCATGGCCACAGCAAGAGCTCATCGATATCGTCTCCATAGAGTCTGCCAAAGAGAGCATGCCGCAAGTGTATGAAAGAGAGCATGCCCTGCTATAACAAGGCGGAACAACAAATTTCAAAACAAAGCGGGAAAACAAATTTCAAATTCAAATGGCCTCTGAGAGTGGGAAATATAAATGGGAATCTGCTGATAATAAAGGAGAAATACTAGAACCGATGGAAATCATGTACTGTCATTAATACTCTCAAACAGCATTAAATAAACTATCGCTGAATAGGAAAGGTGGAGTCGCCGGGAATTCGCCGAGAATCGAGATGTCCGGCATAGTGTATGTTATGGACATAAGCATGGACATGGACATGGTGGGCCTGCTATCGGTGCATTAAAGGCCCGATAGCAGGCTAGTTAGCTCTTGCTGTTTCTACTCTGCCCGTGTGTGTGCATACATATGGATCGAAAGCAACTTCTAAAAAGTGGTGTAGGAAGTTTGACTACACATGTACTGGTAGTATTACCAAAGTAATGTTTAACTCTCATTTTGTCAAGGATAAAGAAAAAGTCACATTTGTTCTTCTATACATTGTATTACATCCAAGTCAGAGATGCATTGATTTATATGTTAAATTGATTAAAAATATTGGTTAAACAACTGTATATAATTAAAATATAATATTAGAACAATCATATTAATAAATGTAGTTATTATCCACCGTCAACTTAATATATGTCATATTAGAAACTTAATATTATTAACCATAATATCAAGTCCAATATTATAAGCTTTTAATAATAAATCCTAATATAATATTTAATATATAATTATGTATTTAGAAAATATTGTATTAATAAATATTAATTTAAATGTTATTATATTATTATATATTAATTAATATTAAACCCTAAGAATGTGAACCCTTAGATTAATAAACTCAAGGGATTTATATTATAAACCCAAGGGGATAATATTAAACCCAAGGCATAAATATTATAAACCCAATGTATATAAACATTAAGATAAATATTATAAACCATAAAATAAACATGGTTGACCATGGTTGATTTTCATATTGAGACAATCCTTCTCACAATGTGTTGTTAGACCATGGTTGACCATGGCCAACCATGATTGATTTTCATATCGAGACAACCATTGTCACAAAGCAATGTTGGCCCATGGTTGACTATGGTTGATTTTCATATTGAGACAATCTTTGTCACATTATGGTGTTGGATTATCGTTGACCATGATTGACCGTGGTTGACCATGAAATATTTTATAAAACATGGTTGAGCATTGTCGACCATGATTGACAATGGTGAATTAGGTTGACCATGATTGATATTATAAACCCAAACCCAAGAGATTATAAACCCAAGAGAATAATATTAAACCCAAGGTATATAAACGCTAAGAAAAATATTATAAACCCTTAAATAAACAAGGTTGACCATGGTTGAATTTCATATTGAGGCACTCTTTCTCACAATGTGACGCTGGGCCATGCTCAACTATGGTTGAACCCTTGGATTAATAAGGGAATAATATAAACCCTAAGATAAATATTATAATCCCTTAAATAAACATGGTTGACCATGGTTGATTTTCATATTGAGACAATCTTTGTCACAATGTGATGGTGGACGATGCTCGACCATGGTTGAACCAATGGAATAATATTAAACTCTAGGAATATGAACTCTTAGATTAATAAACACAATGGAATAATAAACACAAGGGAGTAATACTAAAACCTCAAGGGATTATGAACCCATGGGAATAATATTAAACCCAAGGGATAAATATTATAAGCCCAATGTATATAAACCCTATGATAAATATTATAAACCCTAAAATAAACATGGTTGACCATGGTTGATTTTAATATTGAGATAATCCTTGTCACAATGCAACGTTTGACCATGGTTGACCATTATTGACCATGATTGATTTTCATATTGAGACAATCTTTGCCACAATGTGATTTTGGACCATGGTTAACCATGGTTGATTTTCATATTGAGATAATCTTTGCCCCATGTGATGGTGGCCCATGGTTAACCATGGTTGATTTTCATATCAAGACAATCTTTGTAACAATGCGACATTCGATTGACCATGATTGATTTTATAAAACATGGTTGACCATGGTTAACCATGATGGACCATGGTTGACCATGATTGATCATGGTTGACGATGATTGAAATTATAAACCGAAGGGAATAATAAACCCAAGGGATTAATACTAAAATCCCAAGGGAATAATAAAAACTTGGCTAACCGCTCGGCTCTCGCTTTGCAACCTGCGAGATCCACTTTTCGCGTTTTCTGAACCTGCGAGCACGCCCACTCTCCGCGTGACCCGTTCCCTGCGGACGTGTCCGCCGGGGGTTCTGCTTCAAGCCTGTAGTCGAGTTGATTGGATCTGTTGCTCAATGGAGGAGTTGACTCCCCCTTTGGGGTCTTCCTCCCCTTCTCTGCCTTTAGCCGTTGAGGCCTTCAGAACCCTGCTAGCCTCTCTGCAAAAGAAGAAAGCTGTGGAAGTTGCGAAGTTTGTGAAAAGACTTGAAGATATTCCTGAGATCACCCTTCCGCTTGAAGGTCCGATCCAAGTAGCCTTGTCCCTGACAGATCGAGCTCTGGTCGGTCAGTTCATAGGACTATGGCCTTCCCCGAAATCAAACGAGAACTAGGTCACTAGGAATTGGGCTCCGTTGATAAAAAACAAGGTAACTTCTTACTTCCTCGGAAGAGGATACTTCTTATTTGAATTTTTTGTAAAAGAGGACAAAGATCTCATTTTCAGGAATGGCCCTTACTTCATGGGCCCCCAAGGACTGTATTTAAATAAATGGATGCCAGACTTCGATCCGGCAGTTGATGTGCCCACAGCGGTTCCGGTATGGGTAAGACTCCCCAACCTTCTCGTCCACTGCTGGAACTGGGATTCGTTGAAGCACATAGGAAATGCTCTTGGGAAATTCATCGACAAGGCCAACAACAAACATCAGTATGACTGCGCCAGAATTTGTGTGGAGGTAGATCTGGAGGTCGGGCTTCCAGAAGTCGTCAAAATAGTTGTGGGACCATGGACCCATGTACAAAAACTAGACTACGAACAATTGCCGTTCAAATGCCGAAAGTGTCATGTCTATGGACACTTTCCCAGAGACTGCCCGTCCAAAGGGGTGGAAGAAAAAGGGAAGGAAGAAGGGTGGAATCAAGCAAAGCGGCCCAAAACTTCACACAGGAAGAATGCAAATGTAAACACCAAAGCTCCCCAAGCGGGTCCTGTTCAGAAATCTTCCATGGAAAGTTAAGGAAACAAATTTGAGATCCTTGGATATGAAATTGTGACCACGCAGGACATAGATACCCCTAAGGAGACCATTCCATCCAAAGCCTCCCCCTCCAAAAACATACCAGAGAGATCCAAAGAGAGGATTTTAGAGGAAGAAGAGGACACCCAAGAGTCCGAGGAATCGCAGGAAGAGGGGGAAATAGGTGAATCCCAGTCTTCCCCTAGAAGATATACAAGAGGACGCATGTCAGCAAAGGAAAAAAGAGAACAATAAACTTATAAGGACAAGCTTCAGGGCAACCAACCAACGCTAGAGAAACTTCTAGCAAAGACCCTGAAGATGAAGAGGATTCAAACCCAGAGCTCCAAGGGAGCTCACCACAACAAAAGTAAATGATGAAAGTAGTCTCTTGGAACTGTAGGGGAATGAGGTCCAAAGACAAGGAAGAAGCAATGAACAACTTAATAATACTGGAAGCCCTGGACATCCTTCTCATCCAGGAGACGAAATTGGAGGATTCAGATTTCCTCCAGGCAAGCAAAAAATTTTGGAAGAAAGAAAGAGCGCATGCAACCTCTGCCCATGGAGCTTCGGGAGGACTTGGATCGCTCTGGAATTCTAATAAGTTCTCATTAATCTCTGAATCTCTGAATACTCATTGGATTTTTTAAAAAATGAAGAACCTAGAATCTAAGGAAATTATTTTCCTATTCAATGTATATGCTCCTAACAATGCAGGTAAGAAAAAACAATGTTGGGACTCTATAAAAAATTTGGTAGAACTGGAAAACCTGGAGAACATAATCATAGCCGAAGACCTCAACCTCACCCTCCTCTCGTCAGAAAAAGAGGAGGCAGCATCGTCATGGATCCAGCAAGAGAACAAGTAGAAGACCTCATACAAGATTGGGATCTAATAGACATTAAGCCGACTACGGGCAACTTCACATGGTCAAATAAGAGAGTGGGTCCAAGATACATAGCGGCAAGACTTGACAAACTTTTGGTCCAAAGCTCCTTCCTTCTACTTGGGTTAGAAGCTAGAATGTGAATTCTTCAAAGTAGCGTTTCAGATCACAAGCCCATCAACCTTGAGTTGCTGACCCCCAAGGATCTGGGGCCTATACCTTTCAGATTCAGCTCTCTTTGGATTAAAGAGATAGACTTTATGGAAAAGGTCAGAGACTGCTCGAAAGAGCTAGTTAAGGGATTTGCCTTTTTTGTGTGGGAGGAAAAACTAAGAAGAGTTAAAAGCATGTTAAAAAACTAGGCTAAGACCCTACCCAATCCTGCTAAGGAAAGGAAAAAAATTCAAAGTGATTTAGAAAGTCAGCATCTCCATCTTGAAGCAATTGATATAACTAAAGATGAGTTGGAAAAAGAGGCCAAACTCCAACAAAGTTTCCGTAAGTCATGTCTGGCAGAAGAAGAATATTGGAGGCTCAAATCTGGAGATAGAAACTCCTCTTTTTTCCACAAATAAGCCCAAGCCAGGAAAGGTCGTAACTCCATCACTAAAATAAAAGAAGACAACTACGTATTGAAGGACTTTAACAACATAAAAAAGTCAGCCTCAGAGCATTTCGAGTAGCTGTATAGAGAAGATCTAGGTGTTGATCTAAACGCTACTCTGTTGGAAGATGTCCCCAACCTTATCACCTCCAAAATGAACCAGGCTCTTGAAGCCAAAATCACGCAAAAGGAAGTCAAGGAGGCTCTCTTTGCAATGGATCCCGATAAAGCTCCAGGATTGGATGGTTTTACGCCTAGATTTTTCCAGACTTGTTGGCAGATCGTCGAGAAGCAATTCTTCAAAATGATCTAGAAATCCCAAGACTATCAGAAGATTGGAGGATGCACAAATTCAACCTTCCTTGTACTCATTCCCAAAGAGAAAGGAGAAAATTCTTTCAGCAGATTTCGCCTAATTTCCTTATGCAATATTGGGTACAAAGTGATAACCAAAGTGATAGCTAACAGGTTGAAAATAATTCTTCCCAAAATCATCCCGGATAAACAAGGTGGTTTCATTCATGGCAGGCAACTGGTGGAAAATTTTGTTCTGGTTCAAGAGGCGATTCATTCCAGCCTACACCGAAAGGAAAAAGGTATGGTTATTAAATTAGATCTAGTAAATGCTTTTGACCGTGTCAGACATAGTTTTTTGTTTGAGGTGTTGCAAAAACTGGGGTTTGGTCAAAATTTCATCAAGTGGATTAGAGCTTGTATCTCGGAGCCTCGAATTTCTCCCTTGGTGAATGGAAGGGCTGCTGAGTTCTTCAAAGACATTAGAGGGCTGAGGCAGGGGTGCCCCCTTTCACCCCTCATTTTCGTTCTATAGGCCTCTGTTCTCAGTTTTGACTTACAAAGAAAGCAGCAAGACCATGACATCGTTGGCCTGTGCATTGCTAGAGGGGTTAAGAGCATCAACCACGCCCTCTTCACAGATGATACTCTCTTGTTGGGGGCTGCATCTTCTCATTCAAAAATCAAATACAAGGAAGTTCTGGAAGACTACTGTAAGGTCTCAGGCAGTGTTCTGAACAATGGCAAATGCCATATATACTATTGGAATATTACTGCTGCAGTTGCAAGCTCCATTGCTAGAAGCCTCGGTTTTGCAGTCTCAACTTCTTGGTCCTCATTTAAATATCTAGGACTGCCCATCTTCCACAAGAGGGCCTTGAAAAAAGATTGGTATCCTAAATTAGACAAATTTAAAGCTGAAATGCAGGCCTGGGGATCCTCTTGGCTCAACATAGCTGAAAAATCAGTGTTCATCAAAGCAGTGCTCAACATCCTTCCACTATTCAAATTCTCGGTTCTACTGGCGCCTGTGGGAGTCATCAAAAAGATGAAGGAATTAATCAGAACATTTTTCTGGAAAGGAGGCAAGCAAAATGAGAAGAGAATATCCCTAGTTAACTAGGAAACAATCACTAGACCAACTCAAGAGGGAGGACTAAACTGCAAAGATCTCAGTGCCCAAAACTTAGCCATGGGAGCCAAATTGATTTGGAAAATCATAGCTCCAAATCCTAGCTGGGTGCAAGTTGCTTTATGGAGGAAGAACTTCAGTGGACCGAGACTTAGATGCCTAGATCAGCCCAAGAACCATTTCAACACTCACTTCAGCAGATTCATCAGCAAAACTGGTTCATTGATAAGGTATCATTCCTTCTGGATTCTAGGAAATGGAAAAATCATCCTCCTCTGGAATGGAAATATCTTACATCGACCCCCACTGGCAGATTCGATAGGCATGCCTGAGTTGTAGCGTTGGATGTCAGAGGCCAGCGTCAAAACTCTTTGGGATCTCTCAATCTGGAAAGGCGATGTGTGGTCAGGTTGGAAGCAGCTCCCAGTTCCACCCGACCTGCGTTTTGAGATGGAAGTTTTCACCACGCAACTTCATGGACTGGCTCCAATTCATGTTAACGGGTAAGACGTGAGAGGCTGGGGAGAAAATGGGCAGGCTACTCGGTTTCCCAGGGATATGCTAAATATCTTGAGCGGCCTCACGTTCCTCCCAATCCTGCCCCTTGGACTGGCATTTGGAAAATTCCCTCAATTCCTAAAGTAGATTTCTTCTGCTAGACTCTCTGTCATCAAAAAATTCTTACTGAAGACAGGCTTCAGAAGGGGCATATTTGGGCCCTCTAGATGTTGTCTATGCAAGGAAAACGTTGAATCCGCCTTTCACCTAATGATCGAATGCAAGTTCGTTGTTTCCTTATGGCAGGAGTTACTTGTTTCCTGGAAGCATAAATTCACCTTCCCCTCCTCAGTCTCGGATCTATTTGCGGGTTGGATGGCCAGATATCCAGGCCCATCTCCAAAGAATAAAACAACCAAGTCAGCGTGGAGTGCTCCGTCTAAATTCACCAGCTAGCAAGTCTGGCTGGAAAGGAACAGAAGGATATTTCGTAATAAGGAACATGATTTCATATTAGTTGCCAACTCAGTAAAAATTCAGCTTGGTGAGTGGCTAGAAGACAAAGGAGACGATGCAAATCTAACCCAACAGGACATAGATTTGGGAACTTCCCTCAACTTCAAATTTCCAAATTCGAACAGCTCTCCGTCACCTTGCAAAGAATGGCAAGTCAGAAAAAACGAAGTAGATTTCCAAACCTAGCTGTCCTCTCAAACTCTACCCTCTCTCTTCTTTGATGGGGCAGCCAAAGGGAATCCAGGCATTGCTGGAACTGGAGGATTCATCATAAATCTAGATGAAACATTTATGCACAGATTCGCCTGGGGATTAGGCCATTCCTCAAGCATACAAGCTGAAACGATGGCACTTTTCCAAGGAACCAAATTACTCAAAGAGTTGGGCTTCAAGGAGGCAAATGTCTTTGGTGATTCCCAGGTGATCATCCATGCAATGGCGAACAACACTAAAACAACGAATTTGCAGCTTGCTAGGATAATTTCAAGGATCAAAGGTGAGGCAAAGTCCTTGAATCTTAAATACTTTCATGTTTTGAGAACAAACAACAAAGAAGCAGATATTGAGGCAAACAAGGTAGTCAAATTAGTATTCGGTTCTCTTCTCAGAGATAATGAAATCCTTTGGGATCCAATCCCCTAATGAACCATGATCTATTGCATCTTTTTGCATAAGTTTGTTTGTATCTTTCGGCTCGGAAAATCAGCATTAGAAGTTCACTATATTAAATGTAAAAAGAGGTGCCTGACAAGAGTAGGCGAGATATTCCTCTGGATGAAAAGACAGGCATAATTCTGCCTCTTCCTTTGTAACCGAAGTTGTGGCTCTCAACCACTCAGTTAATGAAATCTCATAACCGTTTTTGTAAAAAAAAAAAAAATCCCAAGGGAATAATATTAAACCAAAGGTATATAAACCCTAAGATAAATATTAGAAACCCTTAAATAAACATGGTTGACCATGGTTGATTTTCATATTGAGACATTTTTTCTCACAATGCAACGTTGGACCATGCATGACCATGGTTGAACCCTTAGATTAATAAACCCAAGGAATTGATATTATAAACCTAAGTGAATAATAAACCAAAGGGATTAATACTAAAACCAAAAGGTATTATGAACCCAAGGGAATAATATTAAACCCAAGGGACTAAAATTATAAACCCAAGGTATATAAACTCTAAGATACATATTATAAACACTAAAATAAACATGGTTGATTTTCATATTGAGACAATCCTTGTGACAATGAGACATTGGACCATGCTTGACCATGATTGATTTTCATATTGAGAGAATCGTTGTCACAATGCGACTTTGGACCATGATTGACGATGGTTGATTTTCATATTGAGACAACCTTTGTCACAATGCGACGTATAACCATGGTGTACCATGATTGATATTATAAACCCAAGGGAATAATAAACCTAGTGGATTAATACTAAAAACCAAAGGGACTATAAACCAAAGGAATAATATTATAAACACTAAAATAAATATGGCTGATTATGGTTGACCATGTTTGATTTTCATATTGATACAATCCTTGTCACAATGTGACGTCAGATTAATACTAAAAACCCAATGGAATAATATTAAACCCAAGGAAATAATATAAGCCCATGTTATATAAACCCTAAGGTAAATATTGTAAACCTTTAAATAAACATGGATGACCATTGTTGATTTTCGTATTGATACAATTTTGATTTATTTATTTATTATTTATTTATTTTTATTTTATTTTTTCAGTAAGAAAAAAAGTTGGTTTCTATTAATAATTTACAAAACTAGTACATATTGTTTGTAATCCACATTGCAATCTATCATATGTCAGAGATAGTGAGAAAGTATTTAGCTACCAGTTTGAAATCATGTGTCTCAGTGAATATAAGTGTAGGATGTGAAACCCCATCAGTGCACTTCCAATATAATAGTAAAGAGAAAAAATATATAAGCATATACCATATCTAGTATGCATAAATAAATAGAATAACATAAATATAAGTAACATCATAAAACAAAAACCAAATGCTAGAGAATCTGAAAACCAGATGTAGTGCATGCATAGACATGGAACCAATGTGCATGTGTGAACCAACAATTCCGAGTGAGATGAACATTCTGCCACAGGGGTCCAAGATGCCCAACTTAGACATCTTGTCTACACTATTGTTGTACTCACGGTGGATGTACTGGAATTGAACCTGCTGGAAGGTGCCCTTGATAAAATCAATATTCCTTAACAACCCTGTCGATGTGGATGTGATATGGAGGCCAAGCCATGTACATGTTTGATGATGATCAGTGAGTCCCCGTATATGTGCATTTTTGGGATATTAAGGAAATTAGCAAACCACATTAAGCCCCATATTGCTATTTCTTTTGCTCTCGAATTTGTGTCGAGTCCTCTTGACCAGTGTAAACTGTAGTGTTGGTTGTAGTCCATGTGGATCCAAGCTCCACGTCCACATCTCCCGTCCTGAGATGCTTCGTCGAAGAAACTTGCAAGGAAAGATAGATTTGGGGCAGATTTTTGATTTAAAACATTCACATGAGCTGGATTAGTGTGTAAAAGTGGTCCCACCCAAGAAATGATGGTATTGTTGAGATTACTGATATTTAAAACTTTGCCTTCGAAAATGTTGGATTTCCTGGCTCTTGACCACGGTTGAACCCTTAGATTAATAAACCAAAGGAATTGGTATTATAAACCAAAGGGAATAATAAACCCAACGGATCATTACTAAAACCCCAAGGGATTATGAATCCAAGGGAATAATATTAAACCCAAGGGAATAATATTAAACACTAAAATAAACCTAGTTGATCATGTTTGACTATGATTGATTTTCATATTGGGACAATCATTGTCACAATGCGACATTAAACCATGGTTGATCATGTTTGACCGTGATTGATTTTCATATCGAGGGAATATTTGTCACAATGTGACATTGGACCATGGATGAACATGGTTGGCCATGATTGATATTATAAACCCAAGCGAATAAAAACCCCAAGAGATTAATATGAAAAACCCAAGGGATTATAAAGCCAAGGGAATAATAAACCCAAGGGATTATAAAGCCAAGGGAATAATATTATAAACACTAAAATAAACATGGCTGACTATTATTGACCATGGTTGATTTTCATATTGAGACAATCCTTATCACAATGTGATGTTGAACTTTGGTTGACCATGATTGATTTTATCAAACATGGTTGACCATGGTTGAACATGATTGACCATTTTTTACCATGATTGACCATGATTGATATTCTAAAGCCAAGGGAATAATCAACCCAAGGGAATAATATTAAAACCCAAAGGGATTATGAACCCAAGGGAATAATATCAAACCCAAGGGATAAATATTATAAACCCAATGTATATAAACCCTAAGATAAATATTGTAAACCCTAAAATAAACATGGTTGCCCATGGCTAACCATTATTGATTTTCATATTGAGACAATCCTTGTCACAATGCGACGTTGGACCATGGTTGACCATGATTTCATATGGACACAATCTTTGCCACAATGCAACATTGGACCATGGTTAACCATGGTTGATTTTCATATTGAGACAATCTTTGTCACAATGTGATGTTGGACTATGGTTAACCATGACTGATTTTATAAAACATGGTTGACTATGATGGACCATGTTTGACCATGGTTGACTGTGATTGATCATGGTTGACCATGATTGAAATTATAAACCCAAGGGATTATAAACCTAAAGAAATAATATTAAATCCAAGGTATATAAACCCTAAGATAAATGTTATAAACTCTTAGATAAACATGGATGACCATGGTTGATTTTCATATTGAGGCAATCTTTGTGAGAATGCAACGTTGGACCATGCTCGACCATGGTTGAACCCTTAGATTAATAAACCCAAGGAAATGATATTATAAACCTAAGGCAATAATAAACCCAAGGGATTAATACTAAAACCCCAAGGGATTATGAACACAAGGGAATAATATTAAACCCAAAGGACTAATATTGTAAACTCATGTAAACTCTAAGATAAATATTATAAACACCAAAATAAACATGGTTGACCATGGTTGATTTTCTTATTGAGACAATCCTTGTCACAATGAGACGTTAGACCATGTTTGACCATGATTATTTTCATATAAAGAGAATCTTTGTCACAATGTGACGTTGGACCATGGTTGAACATTGTTGATTTTCATATTGAGACAATCTTTGTCACAATGCAATGTTTGAACATGGTTGACCATCATTGATCATGATTGATATTATAAACCTGATGGAATAATAAACCCAAGGGATAAATATTAAAAACCGAAGGAGCTATAAAACCAAGGGAATGATATTATAAACACTAAAATAAACATGGTTGGCCATGGTTGACCATGTTTGATTTTCATATTGAGACAATCCTTGTCATAATGTGACGTCAGATTGATACTAAAAACCCAATGGAATAATATTAAACCTAAGATAATAACGTTAAACCCAATGAAATAATATAAACCCAAGTTATATAAACCCTAAGGTAAATATTATAAACCCTTAAATAAACATGGTTGACCATGGTTGATTTCATATTGAGACAATCCTTGTCAAAATGCAACGTTGGATCATGCTCGACCACGGTTGAACCCTGAGATTAATAAACCCAAGGAATTGATATTATAAACCAAAGTGAATAATAAACCAAAGGGATTATTACTAAAACCCCAATGGATTTTGAACCCAAGGAACTTTGTTGGCCATGGTTGACCATGGTTGATTTTCATATTGAGATAATCCTTGACACAATGCAACATTGAACAATCGTTGACTATGATTGATATTATAAACCCATGGGAATAATATTATAAACACTAAAATAAACATGATTGACTATGATTTACCATGATTGATTTTCATATTTAGACAATCCTTGTCACAATGCGATGTCGGACTATGGTTGACCATGGTTGACCATGATTGATATTATAAACCCAAGGGAATAATAAACCCAAGAGATTAAAACTAAAAACCCAATGGAATAATATTAAACCCAAGGAAATAATATTAAACCCAAGAGAATAATATAAACCCAAGGTATATAAACCCTAAGATATATATTATAACCCCTAAAATAAACATGGTTGACTATGGTTGATTTTCATATTGAGACAGTCCTTGTCACAATGCAACGTTGGACTATGGTTGATAAATCTCGACCATGATTGATTTTCATATCGAGAGGATTTTTGTCACAATGCAATGTTGGACCATGGTTGATTTTCGTTTTGAGACAATCTTTGTCACAATGTGATGTTAGACCATGGTTGACCATGGTTGCCCATGGTTAACCATGATTGACCATGGTTGAATATAATTGATATTATAAATCCAAGGGATTAATAAACTTAAGGGATTAATACTAAAAACCTAAGGGAATAATATTAAACACTACGAATATGAACGCTTAGATTAATAAACCCAAGAGATTGATATAATAAACCCAAGGGAATAATATTAAACCCTAGAAATGTGAACCCTTAAATTAATAAAGTCAATGGATTGATATTATAAACCAAGGGAATAAGAAACCCAAGGGATAACTATTATAAATATTTTTTTCAAAATTAATCAAAATAAATCTATTAAACATATAGTTTCATTGCCAATTAAGTACTTTAATTGGTGATAAGTGTCAATAAAACCATATAGTAAATAGTAAAAAAACAATAAAGTTACTTTAAACAATTTGAGAGCAAGAAGATTTTTCCACTTTGAAATAATCAATTCTAAGGTTTTGTCATATTTTCTGTTTTTATTTAGATAAAGTTTAATTTATTTTAAAAAATAATAATAAGATTGAAAAATGATTTTAAAGGAATATCTCTTTCTATAAATTTTATGTGGGAAGGATAACTACTATTCATCCCAACTACCCAAGCTAAACTTAATTCATAATGATCTTAATTACTTATGATCATGTAAATTCTAAAAAACCATTAATATCAAGTAATGAGATTAATGGTTTCTCGATCTAATTCATGAGCAACTATTACACAATTGTTAAAGATAATAAATTATGTTAATTGTGAAATAATGTGTGATTTTTTAAAAATAAATTTGGTTATAATAACAATTAATACTAAAGTTAACAATTATTTTACAACCGTAAATTACTTTAATAAAATAAAAATGAATTTCCATAATTAAAAATCTCATTACATGTTTTTTTAATGTGTGTGTGTATATATATATGTATATAGGGCTACATCTTCATCATGTTCAATTTCTCACTTCAAATGGAATAGCACAAAATTTGAACCCACACACATCTAGCTCTCAACAAGACTTCATTTCCATGGCCACTACTGATTAAGCTACCCACAAACAACTTTGTAATGTTATTTTAATTCATATAATAATTTTTTTTATTATAATAGTAATTTAAAAAATATATATAATTAATAATAATTTAAAAAATATATTATATTTTTAAATATATAACAATAAAGTAAACATTTTTGATATTGGTTTTACCAATTAATTTAAATTTATATTTTTATATAATTTACTCATTGTTTTTAGCTCTACATTCCTTTTAATTTAAAATAAAACCAATGGAAAGCCCAAAAGCCAAAAAAATTATAAATGAAAATTGAATAAATTGAATATATATATGAATTTAATAAAACATTATTTTAAACAATAAAACCGTTTTAAAGTTGTGTTCAACTCTCAGGACCGAAAGGAAAGCAGTGTGGAGTACCCTGCGGTTTGGATCCGTCCGAACGTGCAGGCTGTCCAGACAGTTGAAAGGCAAGAAACAGCTGGTGGAAGCAGGCTATCCATAGTTGTGTTCACATCCATCTCCGTTTGTGTCAAACTACTTTCTACATGATGGTCTAGTGTTGTAACTACTTTATCTTGAGAAGGGTTTGGTTGCTATTTTTCTTGGGAAAGAACTTGAGTCGGTGACTCCTGTAATTTGTGAAGCTTTCAAAGGTTCGGTTTTGCAAATAATAATGGCTTGCATTCTTTCTAATTTGTACATTCCAGCAACTACTCTTACTTAGATTCCGACATCTAGCGGAAATGGAGCTCTCTTACTATTTCAAAGTCTTTTAATGAAGCTCTCGAGCCTTGTCCCAACTCTTCGAATTTCAAGGATATCTCATGTCCATGTTGTGTGGTTAAGCATTCAATAAACACTCTTTATCTGGGTTGACACTACTATGAAGGTGACAAAATTTTTAGGTCGGGCAACAATATGCCACTTCAATGGATTTTGGCCCTCATCATCTGCCCTCATGAACCAGATCTATTAAAACTGGACTCTGAACTTGGAATTGATATTTTGCTTAAAGGGATTTTTGTGGTGACCTTCAAATCCCATAAGGATAAACATAAATTTTTTTAACAAGGTCCATGGTTTTGGGGATGAGTTGGTCTTTCCAACGCTCATCATCTGCCCTCAGGAAACGGATCTATTAAAACTGGACCCTGAACTTGGAATTGATATTTTGCTTAAAGGGATTTTTGTGGTGGTCTTCAAATGCCACAAGGATAAACATAAAGTTTTTTAACAAGGTCCATGGTTTTGGGGATGAGTTGGTCTTTCCATTCAACTGTGGTTTCTAGACTTCTATCATGTCACTATGTTGGCAATGACTACTTGAATATGGGTAAGATTACCTAATTTTCCCATTCACTTGATCCAGATCTCTCAGAAAAATGGGAAATTTAATTGGAAGATTTGTTAGAGTATATGAGGAAAGACTTTCAAAAGGCATTTTCACCTATGTCTGCATATGTGTTGAGGTGGATCTCAATAAAGGCTAGTCAAATAAAATAGAGCTCAAGTGGTTGGAAAATGTGTACTCCCAACCCATGGACTATGCAAATACAAATTTCTGATGTCGGAATTGCCAACAGGTTGGTCATCTTCAGAATGTATGTCCCTTTCCAAAAGGAGATTCCTCTTCTCAGGTGACTAAGAACTTTGGCCGTGGTTGGAGGGATCCTAAAGAAAAAAAGGGATCCAAAGTTTCAACAAGATAGGGATGAGACAACACACCACATCAAGACTCAGGTTTTGATAAGTCACCTCGCCTAACTTTCACTCAGGCTCCAAGGGTACCGTCTCATTCCTCAACAGGGTTGAATCATCTAAGGAAGGAAGAAGAAGAAGCTTCAGCCATAATTGTGGTGATAACAAGCGGGAACAAAAGAACCCATGAGTCAAAGATTTCTAATAATGATACAGAAATGACAAAAAATGTTGACTACATGGCACTGGAAGTACTTTCCGACAATGAGGTCATGGAACCTACTATTGTTGGGGTGGATAATTCAATGGGTTGGATTGATGTTTGAAGGCGAAAATGAAGAAAATAAAAATCAAGGCCTTGTATTGAGAGTTATTCTCCTCTAATGTAAAATTTGCAGCGGTATGTAGGGATTTTTACTGATGTAAATTGTTGTATTTATTTATTTATTTTATTTTATTTTATTATTTATTTATTTAATTATATATAGATATATATTTCATTATGTCAAGTAAGTTCTCTAATATGGGGTTTTCTCTGAAGCTATTGGATATTCTTGATCAAAGTCAACAATAGTGTTCAAAGAATATCAAAGGTTACTTTTGTTTTTTTTATTAATAAAAAAAACAGAATGGGTATGTGTTGATTTCTTAAAAATTAGGATAATATATATATATTATATATCAAAATTTCAATTGGTTTTTTTTTTTTTTAGATAACGGATATAGTTTTTGTATTAAAAAAAATATTGTGGATACAATATATAGCTAAAAAATTATATGATTCAAGTTTAAAAAGTGTAGTCTAATATTTTCATATTTTGGTTTTTGATATTTTTGTAATCAATTTTGCTTGGAATTTAGTAAGGATTTGTTGGAATTACATGTTTGAGATGTGTGGTCTGTATAATTTGAATGCCTTGGGGTTTCTCAAGGTATTGAATCTCATTGTTCTTTTAAAACTATATATATATATTTTTAGAGTAAGAAAAAATTTAAAACATATTTCATAAAGAAAAATGTTTACATCTATCAAAATGGATTCACATCACTGAATCTATATGATATAAATCCCACCCCCAAAGACCTTATATCCTGGTATGTCCCCAACATTCTTATCCACGACAAAATATATATATATATCTCCATACACAAATCGAAAACTTCAATACATAGCAATGTTATTAGAACTAGACCAAAACTGATGGAACCGACTAGTCAGGTTGTTTTGGGGCCAAATTCAATCTGAATTGGCCTATTCCGATTCAGAGACCAGTTTCGTCTTGTTCATACAACCCGTGACCGCACACCCCAAGCAAAAGCAAGGTACCGAACCAGCCTAGTTTGATTCGAAAACTGATTCTGACCATTTCGTATAGAGCATGACCACACAACCCAGGAAAAAAAAAGGTCTTTTGTTTTTCTAAAAGACCCAACCCCCTCTATTTCATTCACACTATTCATTCGAGTCTCTTGAAATTCTTGAGATGACTTCAGAGAAGAGAATTTAGAGTGTTTTTTGCAGGGTTGTTTTGAGGGATATTTTTTGCAAATTTGAAGAGTTGACTGGAGTATTGGAGAGTTGTTGGGCTTATTACTAAAGGAGATTTTCGAGTTTCTTCAAGGATTTTTCTTTTCCCAAATATTTTTGGGTTTTTTTAATTTTGTGGAGGTTGCTATAGAGCTGATTTAGGAGGAACTTAGAGTTGATCTTGTCTAGAAATTTTAGAGGGAACGTTAAGGTGTATTTTTCCAAGTCCATTATTATTCCATTTTTCTCCAAAACCATATTTTTTTCCAAAACAATTTAAAAACCCTAGTGTTTTTATGCAGATTTGTAGGGGTTACTACAAAGCTGATTTGAGAGTATTTTGGAGTTTATTTTCTTCATAAAATTTAAAGGGAAAGTCAAGGTATATTTTTCCATCCATTATTGTTCTAATTTTCTCCAAAAAACTATTATTTTTCCCTAGAATTTAAAAACCCTAGTGTTTTTATGCATATTTGTAATTTTAATTTGCAAAAATTATTATGGTCGTTATTTTCTTCTATTTTTTTCTCAACAATTGTTGAAATTTGTAGGGTTATTTTGAGGGATTTCGTTGGAAGATTTGTGAGGGAGATTTTGGAGTTGATTGAAGAGTTTATTTTCCAATTTGTGGGAGCTTCTTCTCTTCTCAAAATTTACAGATCTTCTCTAGATATTTTGTGGCTTCTATTCCTCTTTTATTTTTTTCTATAAAAAATTGCCATATAATTCTAAGAACCCTAAGGTTTTCTATGCATATTTTCATTTTTTCTTATAGAAGTTGTTACGGCCCCCAAAAACAAGAATGATCCAACTTGGGTTCATTTCCATTTAAATGAACAAGGGATAAAAGTTTGCAATTATTGTGGGAAGAAAGTTAAGGGTGCAGGGATCCATAGAATTAAAGAACACCTAACACATTGGAGAGGGAAAGTAAAAGCTTGTGAGAATATTTCTGATGATATTAAAACAAAGATACAAAGTGTAATTTTTTCCTACAATGAATAAAAGGGGAAAAATGAGAATTAAAAAAAGATATAGGCAAAAGTCAAAATGATGATGTTATGCCTAACGACCCTAATTTTGAAGAATATATGCCTAGTTTTGAAGATTCCTCTAGTTTCCCTGTTGGATTTGGAGAGGTACTTATGGCCCTAGTTCAAGTGCTTTGAACTCGAAGAGTACAACAAGCCGTAAAGAGATTGACTTCTTCTTTGTACCTCAAACCATCCCTATTTCTCAGCCAACCCTTGATGCTAATTGGAAAAATATAGAGAAGGAGGTTGCATATGAATGCATTACTAAATGGTGTTATTATGTAGACATGCATTTTAATTCTACTAATTCTACATATTATCAACCCATCATTGACGGTATAGATTCATGTGGAACAGTCTTCAAAGGCCCCAGATTTCAAGATATCAGGGGGCACTTTTACAAAATGAGATCCAAAGAATACAAGGGTACCTTAAAAAATTCAATCAATCATGGACTGATGGTAGATATCACACCATATTAAATTTCTTAATTTCTTGTCCAAAAGGTACTATGTTTCTCAAATCTATTGATGCATCTAATTAGATGAAGGATGCACAATTGTGATTTCATCTTTTGGATGAAGAAGTTATGGAAGTAGGGGTTGAAAATGTTGTACAATTGATCAAATAAAATGCCTCTAACAATGTTACTTGCTATATAAATGAGAAAATTTTCATATTTGTGTATAAATGGTTTGGATTCATATGGATGCACATGAATATATATGTTTTTCCTTTAAAATATGAATATTTTATGTGTTTTTGGTAAACTGTTTCACTATTTTTTATTTTTTTTTACTAGTTCCCAATCCACAGGGTTTTTTGGTTCAATCATCGGTTCAGTTCTAATAAGATCGATACATGAACATACCATAAGATAAATATGTATATAAATACAAAACCTAAGCTACTCATAAGTATCCATAACACAATATATAAATTATGTGATCTGGAAATCCTCGAAAAAGCAAAGTAAATCAATTCCCCTCAAACTCAGTAGAAAGGGCAGTTCCCCATGTCTAGTAGAGACTCCCCCATAAAATCTTTGTGAAATAGAATATTAACAACAATATAACTCCATCTTTTAAAATTTGGTCTGCCTTCATATTTAACTCTTGGTAAACATGGTGAAAAGAAATTTGCCCGAAAAAAGGAATAATATCCAAAACCCTACTTTTCCAATTGGTAATGGAATGGGTATTCAACCTGGCCCCATGTTTTATCCATTGAATGGTCACCTTAGAGTCTCCACAAACCTTCAAGAAGGTAATATCTTTCAACCTCGCAAATAACAATATGCACCATAAAGCAATTAATTTTTCCCTGTGATTTGAGCCTCTACCATTGTTCCAAAAAAATTTGATATATTGTGTTCTAGAAAAATGGATTACCCCTCCACTCCCACAATACAAATTTATACAAGCCCCATCAAAGAAAGGAATAGGAAACGATTGTGAGCTGTCTTGGGAAATAACTCTACGCCTTGATATTTTGCTTGATTCATAAGAATCTAGATAATATCCAATCAATTGTGTGCAACAAATAGGTAAGGAAGGATACCTCCCTTCCAAAAAATTTGCATTCCTCCTCTTCCATAGACACCAAAAAATATAAAGAGGAGGTGCCTTATATGTCAGGTTTCTTTGTGCCCATTCTAGAAGATAGACACTAATGTTTTGTTGGCTACATATAGAGTTTATACCCAACGTCTAAACCACCCCACTCCAAAGTCCCTTAGAAAAATCACACCGCAAAAACAAATGTAAAGCAGATTCTTCCTCGGATTGACATAGAGAACACATACCATGTCCTATAAATACCATTCTTTTTAAGTTTTCCCATGTGATAATATTGTCTTTCAAAGTTAGCTAAATGAGCAATTTAATCTTTATTGGATCTTTCCATTTCCTAATATTGGTAAACCATCAAAGCTTCTCCTCTAGAGAAACTATATTTGAAATATGTGAATATGCAAGTTTGACCTCCACAACTCGGTTAGTGCTAAAACATTTCCAACTAACATATTATTCCTTATGACTCAAGTAAATAACTACCTGCACTAAATCCTATAGGCTCTAACTTTCTCTTTTTTCAGGCTACTACTACCTGAAAGGAGACAACAATCCCTTGATACATAAAATATTTAACATGCTAGCTTATCTAGTCTTTAATTATGCATACCTCCATCTCTTTGTCTCTACCTTCTCTTCCTCAATTTTGCTTGACATCTTCTCTTCTTTTCCTTTCTTACTTTTCCAGACAATGCAAGAACAATGTCTCACATCAACTCCCTAACTAACCATTATTCAATTCAAAATCATATCTTTTTTATTTACATGACTTGATAATTGTTTGCATTACATGCGGGAATCTGAAATGAAAGGCTCACTCTTTGTGTTCCACCTATTTGTTTCACATTTTTCAGATTTGAATATTGAAACAATATTAATGATCCTCTACTAGTATTAAAAGATTAATATCAACCACTTTAATGATTACATAAACCAAAGATAAAACAATTTCAAGTAATATAACTTCATTTGGAAAACATGAGTTTCATTGGATCACTCCATTGTTACAACAAGTTTCATCACAACATATTCATACACCTGCATTGCATCATTTTCATGCATCTCTATATTTTCCCTACATCAATGGGGCTCTCCCAAACCAATCTTCAAGCATTTACATCACAACATATGACAACAACAATGTCCATACCTTTGACAAGCAATCAACAACTTCACACTCACTAACAACTTTACATGATCAACAATACATACATAGGAGAATTGGCAGTAATACAAAACCAATCATAAATTTGACATTAATAACAAGAATACCATTAATTATGGAGTGCATGCATCAATTGTAGCTTAGGCTAACGCAAAAATTATTCGACACCCTTTTCCACCAATGACAACATTTCTAACAATATCCCCCCATTGATGGAAATGTTAAATTGATCCTCCCCCTTCTATTTTGAGAATATTTTCTCCTTATTTTCCCCTAAGAATCATTTCTCTTTACCTCCCCCTTTGACATCAATGGCATGGGGGTCCTTACTATGGCCTTTAGCATAATTGCTAAACACTAATTGTCTTCATCAAAGTCCAATTTTCACCTGTTCCAAGGAGTCTAGAAGGAAACATAAGTGTATGGAATGTAACATTGTCCTACCCCACAAATTAAAAAATATGCACGTTTTCTAGAATTTCCCACCAATTTTTCTAATATTTTGTATAGCATGCTATTATTGTTAAGCAAACAAATCACTCCTGAGGACAAGAGCAATCTCCCTAGATTCAATGGATGGATCCAGTAACAAACAAACAAACTAGTAAATCTTTCTGTGACTTCATTCCTATTGAATCATAAGCAAGAGTTCTGGAATACAAAGTCCAAACCTTTTGAATGAGATGCTTGATGAATATCCTTGTTATAGTTTGATGTAACTCCTCAATGATCAAAATCCAAATCTGCAAACATAATAACAACAAAGAATCAAAGGCATATGATAGATAAATGACTCATTAAAACCCATACTAGTGATCAAGGAAACTAGTACCTAATATCATTATATATGGAAAAAAATGGAAGTAAACACATAATACATCATCTCCATTGAGAAATATAGTAAAAAATAAACACTCTTTTGTATCAATCTTGAATAAGAAGGAGAAATACAACCTTAGCCTTGATGTTGTAAACCTCCTCCCAATGATCTCCAATCCTCCCCTTAGGTGACAAGATTTCTAGCCCTTTTCCAACAACATAAGTTTACATTCAGAAGTCCCCCCTCACCCTCTAGTCTATGTTGAATTTATATGCCAAGAGGATGAGGTTTGATATCCTCTTCTCAAGGGATGAGATCCTCAAAAGGACGGATTATGCTTCCACAAAGGGAGGGAGTTTTCTCCATGAACAGAGGGATGAGGCACAAGTATGTAGAGGCTCGAGGCCTTCAATTGGGAAATATTCCTCCAACGAGGCTTCTAGAAATCACTTTTTATTTTTACTCAAGCTGAAAGATTTATGCAGTTTATAATGGAAGACAGAGAAGAAATTGTCGCAAGCCATAATGGTAAAAATTATGGTTGCGTAGAGATTGATTAGGAAACCACACAAGTGTTTAAAAATAGGTTGTTTTACTTCTAGCTTTCTAGGGGAATCCCTGAAACATTACAGCAGATAGCGAGAGATACAAATTTGCTGGTCTTTTGCCTAATGGTGATAAAACATTAGGGGAACTTTGAGGTCTAAAATGGGCCTCCTAAGAAAAGTGTACAACCAAAATAAACTTTATAAGAACCAATAGGATTCAAGATGATGATGTCAACCAAGGGGGATGATTCACCTTTTTTGGAGTTAAAAAGTAAAACGATTAAAAAATATTAAAATAATAAAACTAATTTTTCAACTCATATTTCAACTTAGCTCCCTAATGTTTTACTCAAATTTCAAGCGGGATTACTCGTTGGATGAAAAACTTAATTCATCATCCAAAGAGTACCCATGTTGCATACTTGCGATGGACCCTGCTGCACGAAAAATGAGAAATACATGAAATAACGTGATTGCAATCACATTTTTTCATGTATTTCTCATTTTTCGTGTAGCAGGGTCCATCGAAAGTATGAAACATGGGTACTCCTTGGATGAGGAATCAAATTATACATCTAACAAGTGTTCTCACTCGAAATTTGAGTAAACCCATAGAGAGATAAGTTGAAAATACGAGTTGGAAAAATAGTTTTTTCTTTTTTCCCTCTAAAATTTGATGATGTGATCTAATATTATTTTATTATTTCCACTATTATTTTATAATTTCCTTAGGAGGCCCATTTTAGACTTCAAAATTCCCCTAATGTGACATGTAACAGATTTCCCCCTAAAGTACAAAGTCAGAAACGAATGTTTAAGGACTGAAGTCCTTTATCATGCCAAAGTTTGAATTAGAGACCAATTGGTTGGACACCTAAAAAAAACAATCAAGGACTACGTTAAAATATTTTCATATAAAAATAACTGAGGTATACATTCCCATACTCAGAGTAAAAGCATATCAAAGAATTAATATGGAAATTTATAAAGCTCCATGTCAACAGTAGACACAGTGTCGACACAACCATCAAATATGGATCCATCTTTTCAATCATGAATATTTAGAACTCCACACAGACTGGATGGATGAAAACTAGATCTAGTCTCTTGTTCTTCATCTCCATCAATCCATAGTATGAATCTAACCATGAGAGTGAATGTCGCAAAGTTGAACATGGTAGAAAACACCTGATTACTGGTCAATGGTGTGAACCGTGAACATGTGCGAGAGAAACCACCAATAGTGATAATGGTTCTCAGGGTACTTTAGTACAATCTATGAAGTGTGATTAATTTCTTGAAATCGAACACTCGTATAATCATTCGATCGAAGTTCAATGATGAGAATCTATCTTCGAAGGTGAAAAACCTTCCATTAAGGCATGTAGGTTCCAAGGTACCAAAGGAGGTTTCTAGATCAACTTCTTAGATAATGAGTTAAAGTCGATAGGAAACGATCCGTTGTAGGAGAGCCTACAACACAAAACTCATGTCAAGTTTTGAGGAACAAATTTGGAGTGATCCAAGACTAAATCAGGGATGGATGACAAGATTGAGGGCTATGAATTGCAAGATAACTTTAACTAAGGATGAACTTCTCTTGAACATATTAGCAACATGACATTTTACTTGGCATCATTTGACTCAAATATAAGGCCCAAAACCAATCTAAAGGATTTTAATAAAGTGTGGTCAATTGATAGGAAAATGGATTTCCCAACATGGATAGAAAAGTGACGAAGTGTCATGTTCAACAGTGATAAACTGCCTTCTAACAATATAGAAACAAATGTTTCTTTCCATTTTCCCCCCACCATTACTAGCAAGTACCTCTTTATTTTTTTTCAAGCTTGAGGAGAATAACATATGATTTTCTTGTAAGCACATCCTTTAGAGTATTTTTAATGAACCCTAGGAACGAGCAACCCAGTCTCATCATGATTGATGAGTCCTACACTGCCCTCTTTTTACGAGTCTAGGGAAGGGGTAAATCGATGTCGTTTTCATATTTAAAGAGTTTGAAAAGACAAAAAGAAAACTTGTTTAGTTCTTTCAATGTAAATTTTTAACGAACCTGAAGAAAGTAAAACTTGATGTTTTTAAGATTTAGGGAGTCTGGAGAAAAACATAAGTAAACTCCACAATGTCATTTTTCATAATTTTGGTCTCTCAAACCCAGAGAAATGTAAAAGAATGCAAGATAGACATTTTTCATTTATTTTAATGAGTTCGAAATAAATAATCATACTCACAAATATTTTCATGTTTCGAGAGTAAAAAAAAGCTTAAATTTAACACTAGGGTTTTGCTTTTTCACAAGTTTAAGGAGCCCAAAAAAGTGATAAAAGTATACTCATCTCATTGACTTTCAATTTAATTAACGAGAAAGAAAAAATGGAAAGAACTTGACATTTTCATGTACGTTTTATGAGCATGAAAAAATAGCAAAATAAGCTCAGTATTTTCATGAGTTTAACGAGTCTTTAAAATAATAACTGAAATGGACTTGAGATAGTTTTCATTTTTATACAAGCTTGAAATAGAGAAGAACAATGCTTGAGAGTGGTTTAATTTTTACACAAGCTTGAAACAAAGAAAAAACTATACTTGAGATAATTTTTCATGCCCCCAGCATAACGACATAGGCACATGCCCCTCAAGCTTCGTTTCATCCGCTTCAGTAAAGTATTGGTTACTAATAGGCAGATGAAATGAAGGTTCATTTACGAGGTTAGATGAAAGAATCAACTTAACATTGACGAGATCGAGTCAAAGACTCAACTCAATTAGGGGAGGGTTTGTTTCATTTTTTAATGATATTGACACAGAAAAAGAACTATGCTCATGGAACCTTGGTTCATTTTTTAATGAGCTTGACACAAGAAAAGGAACTGTGCTCATCTCATTTTTTAATGAGGTTTACAAATTAAAATAACCATCCTCATAGGGACTTGTTTCATTTTTTAATGAGGTTGACACAGTAAAAGAACCATCCTCATACAGACCTATTTCATTTTTTAATGAGGTTGACACAATAAAAGATTTATCCTCCTAGGGACCTTGATCATGGCTTCCATTTGGAAGGAATGCATGCTAAGGGGCACACCTCAATCATGGATTCCAAGAGGTCTTCATCAAAAGGAAGAATAGTTCTCTGAAAGGAACACATTCCAAGGGAATCAATAGGGATAAGAAAATTGGGTTCAAATGTCCCCATTGAAGGGTTCACCATGTCAATTATCATATCTAAGTCAAAAGAATTCGAGCAAATAGTGAGAGGCTCACTTGCATTGGTAACTGAAAACATGGGACAGGTTGCCACATAATTAACCCATGGTGGGGTAGATACCACTTGCATATAAGGAATATTCAGGGATGTCAGATGGTTGATAGTTGAATCAAGACAAACGAACGAAAGTTAGTCAATAGTCACAATGTTTCCATTGTGAGGGAAATACATCACTCAAAAGAGTGTGGACACGATAACTTTCATGGAATATACATAGTCTCACCCAAGGATGAAATTTAAATCCAAGGGGCCTTGGACTACCATAAGATCAATACAGATAGTTTTACCTTCCAAGGTAATAGGAAACTTCGAAAGGAACCCTAAAGGTTCATTGATGGTTTTGTTAAAAGCTAACAGATTTTGTGTAACATACACAGGCTAAGGGGAACCCAAAGCTTCCTAATTGGTTGAGGATAAAATACTAATATAAACACCTTCATCTATATTTGTGCAACGCATATTCTTACCATAAGCCTTAACAATGATTTGGAAAGGGGTGGAAGAAGGAAGACGAGGCTCTATTAGTCTACTCCAATAAAAGGAAATAACCTCAGTACTTGTATGGGGTTCTATAGGAACAGGTAAAATGCCCCCTTGTGTAAAATAATCTGAAGTAATAAGGAGAACCTGAGTGACATTAATGTCACTCTCTAGAAATTGAGTGGGACCGATTGGATGTGAAATTGAGGAGACCACTAAATTAACTAATAGTTAATAAACCTTAATGATATGTGTTTCACTCTCCAATGGAAGAGTGGGATTGACTGTACTTGGAATTAGATCAATCACCCCGTCAACTTACGTTAGGTTAGGGGAAAGCATACGATAACCAATTGGAAGTTGTTGTTGATAAACAATAAGGTTTTCTAACAATTTTGAGGCTTCATCCATGTGAGGGAAAAGATGAGTTTGATGACTCCCTTCACACAACCTACAAGGATACCTAACCTTACCCTTTTTCCATGGAACACGAAAATCATTATTTGATGGATCAACAATAAGTTGATGAGAATTTTTAGACCACACCTCTAATACCTTTTGAATATCATGACAATTAATAAGAAGGTGGTCACCCTTACAAAGCTTGCAAGGGAATTTGGGCTTGTGACATATTTTAGATGGCTCCCCAATATTTTCCATACTTAGAGGAATAGTTGGTTGGTTGACTTCTTTCTTACCTTGATTCTTCTTCTTTTTCTTCTTCTTCTTAGTCACCTGGCTATTAGCATCAAGGCTTTTACCAAGCGAGGAGGAAGAAAGAGAGGAAGCCATTTTGGGTGAAGAAGGTAAAGGATCAACAAATGATTGGTATTGTTGGGATGGAGAAATTGGTTGAGGAAAAGAACATGGTTGAGGTGGAACAATATTGGTATTTGGGACTAAAGAAGTTAAAAACAACCACACCAATAAACCTATCGTGAATCCGGGAAATGATAACGTAGCCATATAAGGAAGACTAAAATTTACCAAGCAAGAAAAAGGAATAGGATTCCCATTAAAAGGGGTTCCTTGATTGGTAAATTCTGGAATTGTTGCCATTAGATTCAACTTAAATAAATTTATTAATAATTTAAACAATATTAAAAATTCAAATTCATAAGCCACACCCAAAGTCTGCAAAAAGTAAAACAAGAAAATAACGTGCACTAATAAATATAAGGAGTAAAACCATGCAAACAACCTTTTTCATAGTGAAATTACTAGTTGGTAATGAAACCCAATGTTGCAAAGTTCAATGCGAAAATTGGATAGATAGAGAGTAGGCAGAATCAGTTATGCTAAAAACCTGCTTAATGGCCACAATCTGGTGCAAGTAACTTCACTTATGCCATCTCAAGTGAAGAATGCCCTCTAAAAGGGTTCAAGTGAGCCTAATCAAAGTTTGCTCAACCATATCCACCCCTTCTAGAACAACCACATCCTCCTCAAAAACTGCAACTAATTCAACCTCAACAATTACAACTTCCATCTAATCAACCACCTCCATGACCTACACAACTTCTTTCTCAACTAGTTTCAAATCCAGGCAATAAAATAGAAAAAAAAAAGTATAATGTTGAATCTAAATCATTCCTTACATATCTCATAGCTTTAGTAAAATTATAGGATTTTTTTGTACAATTATAGGAATATCAAGTAAAATTACAGGATTTTTCTGTAACATTAACAAATAGTCTTGTAGAGTTACATGAGATTAATTTGTTATTTTTTAGAGTTGTAAACCCAAAAAATATAGTGGTAATTGAAGAACAAACTAAAGAAAATGTAGATAAAGTAGAAGAATAAAAAGTAACCCCTTTACAAGAGAAACTAAAAATGACAATGAAACAAATTGTCCCTTTGCAGGAAAAACCTCAAACATCTAGAAAAAATCCATTTCATGAGAGATTGGTTCCTGAAAAACAAGACATACCAAAAACCATACTTGAATTAGATATTATTGATGAACTGAATAATATTACAATAAATATTCCCTTACTTAGAGCAAGAAAATATATACCAATTTATAGCAAAATAATTTGAAAGCAACTGTGTACTAAAAGAACTAGGGAAAAAAAAAGCAATATCCATCAATAATACAAGTTATAGGTAGATTGGCCATCCTAATGACTACGAAAATCATTGTAGAACAATATGTTGACCTAGACATCCCTATTGTGACAATAGCAGTCAACAATTTTTCTATTCCAAATACACTTATTGAACTAGGTGTCACCATAAATGTGATGACAAAAGAAACCAGTGGATGCCCTAGAAATAGACAACATTAGACCAACTCCAACAATGTTAGAATTAGTTGATAGATAAAAAATTTAACCTTGTGGAATTGTAGAATGCATAATTGTTTCTATTGACTCTAGGGTGTATCTGACAAATTTTATGACCCTCCTACCCAAATCCACATTAGGAGGACATCCTCTAATTTTTGGAAGACCATGGTTGGCAAATATTGATGCATATATTAGTTGTTGTTCCGAAAATATGACAATAACAAATGGTGACAAATTAAAAACACTACTTTATAACCCCCTTCCAAAACATAAGGTCAATTAAAGAAAATTCATTGGTTTGATGAAAATGAAACAAATGATGAAATAGTTCAGCGTTTGTTAACCATTGAACAAGCATTTAATCTCAAGGAAAATATTGATGAAAATAAAATTGATCATTTTGTTTCCCATCCTAATTTTCTACAATATTTAGGGGGAGTCATATGGAACATCAACTACAACATCAACCACAATAGATGATTTTGCAAAATCTAAAAATTATAAGTAATCCGGAAATTCTGCAGTTTGTGTTATTTCTAAACAGACTGTTGTTCCTGTAATTTATGAGAAATTTGAAATATTTGAATAGTCTGTAATTCTTGCAATCTCTCAAAATTATGAAATTTTTGTACAATCTGAAATTCTTGTAAATTTCTTGTAATTTCTGAACCAACTTTGCTAAGTACCCATAATTTTTCTTTACATTCTCTTTTAGGACAACATTTTCAAGAAACATGCACTGAGGATGGCTTAAAATCAACTTATTTATCAGTCTTTCATGCACATTCAATATCAAATCCCTACAATCAAATTATTGCAATATCTCCTGGAAAGACTTTAAATATCAATTCTAAATTAGAAAATTTCTGACAAGATCAATTGATTATATTATTACAGAAATAGTCCAAATATTTTACTTGGGAATACACTGATATGCCATGAATACATCCTGATACATGCATACATCATATCTACATTAAAAAAAATGTTAAACCTATTAGACAGCGATAAAGAAGAATAAACCCTGCGTTGAAAGAAATTGTTAAAAAGGAACTCCAAAAATTATTATATGTAGGTTTTATCTATCCTATATCTAACAACCAATGAATTTCACACTTTTTTATTATTCTGAAAAATAATGGTAAATGGAGGGTATGCATAAACTACAGTGAACTTAATAAAGCCACTCTAAAATACCATTTTCCCTTACCTTTCATAGATCAAATCTTGGATAAATGGTCTAGAAAGAGATACTTTTCTTTCCTTGATGGTTTCAGTGGCTATAATCAGATAAGAATAACTCTGGAAGACCAAGATAAAGCAACCTTTACTTTCCCATGGGGAACCTATGCTTATAAAGTATTACATTTTGGACGTTGTAACACAACTGCCACATTTCAAAGGGAAGCCTTTGATATTTTTGCTGATTTGATTCATGATTGTGTAGAAGTATACATGGATGATTTCACTATTTACAGAAACACCTTTGAGGAAGCCATTGATAACCTAGAAAAATTCTTAAAAATTTGTCAAGAGTCAAATATTTCTTTAAGCAATGAAAAATGATTTCTAATGTTTAATGAAGGAATTGTCCTTGGACATCATGTCTCTTTCCTAGGTATAAAGGTAGATACACATAAGGTTGAAGTAATTGTTAACGTTCTAACTCCATCTTCTTAGAGAGATGTAAGAAGCTTTTTAGGACATGTGAGATATTATAGGCGGGTTTTTTTTTTTCAAAAATTGTCTTGTCATCGCTTAAACTTCTTGCAAAAGATATTGAGTTATATTGGGAAAATGACTGCCAAATTTCTTTTGACACGATTAAAGAAAAAGCTTCTACAACTCTTGTGTTAAGAGGACCTAATTGGACACTATCTTTTCATATATCTACACATGCTTATGATTCAGCCATAGGATTAGTTTAGAGAAAAAAGAACAACAAAGAACATATGCTATTTACTATAAAAGTAAAAACTTGACTCCGACTGAAATTAATTACACTGTTACAGAAAATGAATTCCAGTAGTTGTTTCTGTAGTTTACAAGTTTCGTCATTACATTATGGGTTATTAAGTCTTTGTGCATACTTAACATTCTGCTATACCTAATGACCAAACCAATAACGAATGGCTGAATTACAAGACTGTTACTATTATTACAGTAATTTAACATCACAGTGTTAGACATGCTAGGAAGAGAAAATCAGGTAGCAAATTTCCTTTCTCAAATCAACAATTCTAGTGAGACCATTCTTATAGCAGATAGTTTTCCAGATGAAAAATTATTTTTAATTTATGTTATAACATCGTGGTTCACTGACATTGCTAATTATTTGTTTACAGGAAATTTTCCACCACACTTTTCATTAAAAGAAAAGCATAAAGTGATAAGGCAAAGTGCTAGATACCCTTGGATTCAAGGAGATCTTTTCTGTACAGGAGTAGATATGACCATCCACAAATGTGTTAGAGAAGATGAGATGATATATATCTTGAAAGCATGTCACGATGAGCCATGTAGTGGACATTTTTAAGATAAAATGACAACCTATAAAATTCTCTAGCTAGGATACTATTGGTCAAGAATTTTCAAAGATGTCAAGAAGTGTGTGAGAAGATGTGATAGTTGTCAAAGAATGGGTCGTCCAGTTGCAGCTGATGAAATGCCTCTTCATCCACAAGTTCTTATAGAATATTTTGAGAAATGGGCCTTAGATTTTGTGGGACCCATTAATCCGACATCAAGGAAGAATAGGTACATATTGGTTTGCAAAAAATATGTGACAAAGTGGGCAAATACAAAAACTTTGGTAAGAGCCAATGAGAAATTAATAGTGGATTTTCTTTTTGAAGACATTTTTGTTCATTTTGGGGTACCTAGAGAAATAGTTATTGATCAGGGGGATCAATTTACATCAAATATAATTGTGTTAATTATGAAGGAATATAAAATCAAACACCAAAAGTCAAATCCTTATCACCATAGGCCAATGGCCAAGTAAAATCTACAAATAAGGTTTTGGAAGACATCTTAACAAAGATTGTTCAACTTCACTGAACAAATTGGGTAGAAAGGCTTGTTGGAGCCTTATGGGCATATAGAACAACATGGAAGAGTATAACCAACCATAGCCCATACAAACTTGCATATGGAAAACATGTAGTTTTTCCCATGAATTTCAAGTTAAAACTTTTAAAATTGTAGCAAAATTGGGATTAAACTTGTATGAAGCTCAACAACAAAGAGTCTTACAATTAAATGAACTAGATGAGATATGATTAGATGCTCTATATAAAACCACTCTTATACAACAATGCAGAGCTAAATGGCATGATAGATTTATAAATAAGGAAGAGTTGAAAGCTGGAGATTGGGCCCTATTGTCTGACTCAAGGTTTAAATACTTCAAGAGTAATTTTGTTAAAATAGCAACAAGAAATTCCAATTTATTTGTCCTTGAAATTAAATTGTCGTTTTATTCTCATAGCAACTTGTAATAGTTAATTAAGTTAAATTGACTTAATTGACTTAGGAAAATTGAGTTGGAAGTCTATCTAGAGTCATGTAGAGTGACCCCTAAATGTTAGGGGTCTAGATTGAGTTCTTTCGAGTTGTAATTAGATAAATCAGTCTAACTGCGTTATAGTAAGTTAAACTAGTTCTAACTGTTGGAGGAACTAGTATAGGTCTAGTAGTGGAGTAGTGCACCAGTGCATCCCTAGTACCACACCAACTAACTGAATATTCACTCATAAATAACTCATGGATGTCAGTTCAGAGGAAGACTTAGTTGAGATTAGAGTTCAGGGACATTGTACTATCAATTGTATAATTTTCTGGGTTATACAAATGGTACATGCAATCATTTGAGGACCTGTGTTTGGATTGCGCAATTATGGAGGAAGGATTTCCTAATTAAATATGGGCCAATTCTCTCAGAAATTGCACAAGGAAGTAGGGGTTTGGTAGGTAGCAGAATTGGCTAAGTGTTGGCTTGAGCTGGCTTGTGAGGTAGAGAGCTAGATCATACTTGTGTGGGGATTGTTCTAGTGTGAACAAACATTGTATTTCTTCTCAGATCTTTTGGTTAATGAAATATAGATAGTCGAGGTTTTGAGTAGTGGCTTTCCGCATAGAAATATTGTGTTATGTGCGATTGATATTCTTCTTCTTTCTACTTATTGTTTTCATTGATCACTTTTGGTTAACGCTGAGAAAAGTAGAGTAGATTCTTGTATTTTGTTTTAGTATATCACATGAGATGTGGAATCTACAGAACAATATACATGGCATCAGAGCTGAAGACAATACAGAAGAGGAGATTTCGAGTTTTTTCTACAGGTGAAAATCGAATTTGCAGTTCATACTTCAAAGTTGACAATATGGATTTCTACGATTTAAGACTTAAGTATGCCTTGGAAGGCATATCAAATTACATAGCCTGGAAGGACAGGATGGAAGTAGCGCTGGAAGACAATGGCCTCAAGGAATTCATTGATTGAGGCATTCCTAAGCCTCTAGCATCGGGTGCTAAAGATATGGTTGAATGGAGAAAGTGTGTGGCAAAGGCAAGGCAGATTATCCTTGAGGAAGTTCGAGACCAAATTGTCTCGAGTCTCCATGGCAAGGAAACTCCATACTCAATGTGGAAGGCATTGATAGACCTGTTTCAGAATAGCATTGACTATAGGAAGTTGGCACTGAAGGACAAAATCAGAAAGATCAAGATGGAGAAGGGAAAATCTATTTCAAAATACTTAACCAAGTTCACTCATTGTCGTGATGAGCTTGGAAGTGTCGGGATTATTGTTTCCAAGGACGATATGGTGAGCCTAACTCTTCTTAGACTTCCCAAGAGTTGGCATAGTTATCAGGACTCTGTCAATGGGATGGAGAAGCTGCTAGATTGGGAACGGTTGTGGTCGGATTTGGTACGGTAAGATATTTAGAGGAACACCAGAGACGGATCCTCATCAAAGGCTGATGATGAGGAAAATTGTGCCTTAGTGGGTAAGGCAAAGAAACAAAAAGGGAAGGCATCCCATTCCAAATCAGATTCTTGTCATGGAGAAAAGAAGAAGGACATGTAAAAAGTCAAGTGATTTCATTGTCACGAGTTGGGACATTTTGCTACAAGTCTACTCAAGAAGTCTAAAAATAATTCCTCAAGAGGAGAAGTAGGTGAGGCTCTTACCTCACAATTCGAACTGGACTTTACCCTCATCACATGTATGGTGTCATCGATGATGGGTAGTATATGGTACCTAGACAACGAAGATTCTTTCCACATGACTGGTAACAAGGAGCTCTTCAGTAACTTGGAGGAGAAGGATCTCTAGATGCATATCGAGATGGGCGATGACAGGAGTTATAGTGCTATTGAGAATGGTACAACTACCTTTTAGAGGGAGTTGGGTTGTCCCCTCACTTTGCGAGATATTATGTATGTTCCTAGTTTGAAGAAGAACTTGGCATGTGTTGCCATGTTGGAGGATAAAGGCTACAATGTGATATTTAGTAAGGGAAAGGCATTCCTTCGTCACATAGCCATGGGACAGGTAAAGAGGATAGGGATTCAGGTGAAGACTCTCTACAAGTTGGAGGTAGAATATTGTGCTGCCATGAGCACGAAAGAAGAGAAGATGCAAAGCCGAGACATCCATGAGTTTTGGCACAAGCAGTTGGGTCACTTGCATCATGGCGCTTTGAAAATAATACAACAAATTTCTACTGGTCTTCCCAAAGGTACACTAGAGGAAGTTGACACATGAAAAGGGTGTACTTTGCGAAAATACACAAAAGATTCCTTTCACGAAAAAGACAGTCGAGCACAGGCGATCCTTGATTGAATCCATTCAGATATGTGTGGACCGTTCTCAACAGCATCCATGGCCAAGCACAAGTATTGTTATTATATTTGTTGATGATTTTTCTCGTAAATTTTGGATCTTCTTCATGCATAAGAAAGATCAGACTTTTGAAAAGTTTTGTGAATTTAAAGCATTGGTCGAGAAAGATACTAGCAGGAAGGTTAAATCTCTCAGGAGTGATAACGGTGGAGAGTATGCGTCGAATGATTTTAAAAAATTCTGTGCAGAAGAAGGCATTCAATGAGATTTGAAAGCACCTCATAACCCATAATAGAATGAGGTGGTTGAAATGAAGAATAGAAGCATTGTAAGGGAAGCACAGGCAATGTTGCATGATCATGGCCTACCCCTACACTTGTGGGTTGGGGCATTCAACATAACTATTTATTTGTAGAACAAAAGTCCTCGTCCAATTCTTGGGATGAGTACACCAGAGGATTCTTTCTTAGGGAAGAGACCAGATGTGGGTCACTTCAGTGTTTTTAGATCATTGGTATATTTCCATGTGACCAAAGATGCACGAAATAAGCTTGAGCCAATGACAAAGTTGGGGATATTTGTGGGGTACACTGATACACCTCACAACTATCGAGTGTACTTGCTGACCAACATGATGACAGTGGTTGCAGGGATGTAAAATTCGATGAAGAGAAGGTCATGAGATATTCGCTTGAGAGGGAGCTTTAGATACGTGCAGTTGAGGATCTTTTAGCTCCTAAGGGAGAACCTCATATTGATGTGGAGCAGCCACATGCAGAGGATACATGAGTGGAGACGTCCACTCAAGCAAAGTATTCCAAAGATGGGAGAAAGTGCACCAAAGAGGTTGACAGATTATTGCATGATTCGAGAGAGAATGTGGGAGCACCCACATCACAACATAGGCAGAGGAGGTCACCGGAGAGGTACACTTCATACATGGCTCTTATGAGTGGATATGTTGAGACAAAGTCATCTTCTTTTGAGGAGGAAGTGCAGAAACTGGATTGGGTTGCAAAAACTGGTTTGAGTTGATGCCATGGTTGAGGAGTATGACTCCATGTTAGGAACAATGTTTTGGATGTGGTCCGAAGACCAGCAGACAAGTCAGTGGTGAGTTCTCAATGTCTTTACAAGGTAAAGAAAACAATGGATGGTAGTGTGGAGAAACATAAGTCCAGGTTCAGGGCCTAAGGATTTTCTCAGGTGGAGGGGATTGATTACAATGAGACCTTTGCTCCTATTGTAAGGTACTCATCAGTTAGATGCATTTTGGCACTGTCAGTAAATATGGGTTGGAAGATACATCAGATGGATGTAAAGACAATCTTCCTTAATGGAATGATTTAGGAAGAGGTGTATATTAAGTAGCCTGAAGGCTTTGAGACCTTTGACCGAGAGTCGCATGTGTGCCGAATCAAGCAAGCGTTGTATGGGCTAAAGCAAGCACCTCATGCTTGGTACACTAGGATTTATAACTACTTCACTGGGTTGGGCTTCACCAAAAGTGAAGCAAAAGCAAACCTTTACCATATTTTGGTTGAGGTTAAATTGTTGATTAATTTTTTATATGTCGACGATTTTATTTTGAGAGATGATGTTAAGCTGATCAAGTCTTATAAAGAGGATCTTGCAAGAGAGTTCAAAATGAAGGACTTGGGGCTCATGCACAACTTTCTGGGCATGGAAATATGGCAAGGTAATGGTGAAATTTTTGTCTCTTAGGGAAAGTATGCCAATGAGATACTGAAAAGGTTCCACATGGAGAGCAGTAAACCCATGGAGACTCCTCTAGTAGGTAACTGGAGAAAGGAGGATGCTACTTACGGTGAAGTAGTGGAAGCTACTATTTATAAGTAGCTTGTGGGTTCACTCATGTATTTGGTGAACACACGACCGAACATGTGCTATGTAGTTAACCATCTTAGTCAAGCGATGGTTAGGCCAGCCAAGTTGCATTAGAAGGCGGTTGAGCACGTGTTAAGATACCTCAGAGGCACTGCTCAGTATGGTTTATGGTCCAGATATACAAAGGGAGTGAAGTTTCAAGGCTTCACCGATGCAGATTGGGCAGGGATTTCATCCGACAGGAAGAGCACATCAAGAGGGATCTTCAGTATTGGGTTAGCAGTTGTTTCTTGGTACAACAGGAAACAGAGATCAGTTGCACTCAGTTCAACAAAGGCATAGTACATGGCTGCTAGTCAAGCATCTTGGGAGGCCATCTGGATGAGGAAGATTTTGGTTGGTTTGTTTGGTCAATAGATGGACCCAACTATGATTTACTATGCAAATCAGAGTTGTATCAAACACTTTGAAAATCCAGTTTTTCATGATCATTTCAAGCATAATGATATCCGATATCATCATCTTCGAGATTATGTACAAAGGAGGATTATGTTGTTGGAGTACATTCCCATAAAGGAGCAGGATGCAAATATCTTGAAAAAGGCATTGTCAAGATGTAATTCGAGTTCAATAAAGATAGGATCGGGGTAGCTAATAATCCCTTTCTTGTTGAGAGGGAGTGTTAAAAATAGCAACAAGAAATTCCAATTTAATTTGTCCTTGAAATTAAATCGTGAATTAAAATTGTAATTATATCCTCACAGTATTGTCACAGCTCTCTGTTTACTGGGCACACTTGTTCTACTTACCTACAAGCATCATACAACGAATCAACAAGATTTCTGCAAACTTCATCTGGGGAGGATCGTCTGTACACAAAAAAATCCACCTCGCAAAAATGAAGGATATATCATCACCCAAACAACATGGCAGATGGGGTATCAAGGATCTTCGGCATTTTGGTTGCGCGCTATTATGCCGCACCTTGTGGAGAGGCATTTTCAGCTGCAGCCCATGGAGCAATCTAATCCGACAGAAATACATGAAGGGCAGGAATATTGAATTTTGGTACAGGCTTGGGGTCATTGGGCCTCAGAATGGATCCGCCATATGGCTCAGCATGAGGAAGATTGAAACATATTTCTTGTCTCGTTTACGATGGAGGATATATACTAGCAGCAGTGTTCTCATTGGTATTGACCCCATTATATGTGGTCATGGTGACTTACTCATCCCAATGGATCTCACCACACATCTTCAGCGGCATGGTATATTCACATGGAACAAACTCATCACAGAATGGCGCGGCTCTACGCCAATCTGGAAAGATGGTACTGCTCTCAACCTACTGGATATATTGGATGGAAACTGGATATCGATCAAGGACACACTATCCCGAGGAGGTTTCCATTGTCATGGCCCTGTTGATCATCTCATCTGGACTATTTGCAATAACCGGAGGCCTGTTTCTGTCAGAGACATATATTCACATATGATCATTTTCAGATCTCCTAATTCTCAACCACCATTCCCTTTTGTTTTTTGGAAGGCGAGATGTCCTTTAAAATATATCCATTTTGCGTGGCTCGTCTTCCACAACAAGAACCTCTCATGGGACAACCTCAGGAAGCGTTCATGACATGGCCCCAACAGATGTTCAATGTGTGAAACAGATGAAGAGACCAATCTACACATGTTTTTCAAATGCCCTTCCACTCTGCGGATCTGGTATGTATTGGCAAACTCTTTTGATTTCCCACTGATTGTATTTGACTCTTCACGTGCAGCTCTCTTCTGGTGGAGTAGGCAAAATGGGAATCGGCGTTTTCTCATTCTCATATTTCTATGGACTGCATGGAAATGGTGGAATTCTCGAATCTTCAATGATTCTCATTCGCCTGTATCTTTCATTCTGGACAATATCATGGCAACATGGTATATGATATATGGGTCTGTTTGAATATCACTGTTTTGATATTTTCCTATATTCACCATATAGACTATCTGAGGCCATATACAATATTTTGACTCTCATACACAACTACATTCACACTCTTATATATGCAATTTGAACTGTCAAACTTATATATATCTGATGTGATACGATGAATATGTACCAGATATGGACTATACATATTTGTACATTTGTTTTTATATTGACTCAATATAATATATCATGCTTTTTTTCTCCTGGAAAAAAAAGAAGAAGAAGCAACTTGTAATAGTTAATTAAGTTAAATTGACTTAATTGACTTAGGAATTTCGAGTTGGAAGTCTATCTAGAGTCATGTAGAGTGATCCCTAAATTTTAGGGGTCCAGATTGAGTTCTTTGGAGTTGTAATTAGATAACTCAGTCTAATTGAGTTATATTAAGTTAAACTAGTTCAAACTATTGGAGGAAGTAGTAGAGGTCTAGTAGTGGAGCAGTGGGACCGTGCATCCCCAACACCACACCATCTTACTAAATATTCACTCATAAATAACTCATGCATATCAGTTCAGAGGGACACCCAGTTGTGATTAGAATTGAGGGGCAGTGTACTATCAGTTGTATAATTTTCTGAGTTGTACAGATGGTGCATGTAATCCGCTGAGGACCTATGTTTGGATTGCGCAGTTATGGAGGAAGGATTTCCCAATTAAATAAGGGGTAATTCTCTCAATAATTGTGCAACGAAGTAGGGGCTTGGTAGGAAGCAGAATTGGCTAAGTGTTGGCTCAAGCTGGCTTGTGAGGAAGAGAGTTAGATCATACTTGTGAAATGATTGTTCTAGTGTGAACAAGCATTGTATTTTCTTCTCAGATCTTCTAGTTAATGAAATATAGATAGTCGGGGTTTTGAGCAGTGGCTTTCCCCATAGAAATATTGTGTTATGTGTGATTGATATTCTTCCTCTTTCTACTTATTGTTTTCATCGATCATTTTTGGTTTCCGCTGAGAAAAGCAGAGTAGATTCTTATCTTGTGTTTAAGTATATTACATGAGTTGTGGAATCTACATAAAAATCTGCAAATTTCACTACTAATTATTTGGGACCCTATATAATTTAAACCATGTTTGATAATGGTGTTGTAGAAGTAAAAAAAATTGATGAATCAGACATCTCATTTATAGTCAATGGTCATAGGTTGAAGTTGTATCATCAACCAATTTCCAAAGATGATTTTATTTCAAATTTTCAGCAAGCAGAGATGGATATTATGAATAAAGGAGGTAATGCCCCTCATCCACTTTCATCCAGAATTTACTTTTTTAAAAATAATGAGCTAACTTTGTTCCTTCTCGTGCTCATTAAACTATGAGAAGGACATCTATGAATTTTAGGTTTATCCATTTATCCATCTTTGATAGATTAATAATGGAAAAGGAAACCCATTAGAGTTTTCTTTAAGTTTTTTAGACTCTCTAAAATTGAAAATATTAGAGAGCATTAACAATCCTGGGCTCGAGAAAAATCCACAGGATAGTAGTTGAGTTTTCTTTAAGTTTTCTAGAGTCATTAAAATTGAAAATATAGGCGAGCATTAACTATCCCGGGCTTGATAAAAATCCACAAGATAGTGTTATAAAGTTATAAATAGTATGGTTTGGTAATAAGTAACACCTGATAAAAATAGACCTCCTTCTTTTGGAAAAATGTGTCCATTATTTCCTATAAATTAATAATTGAAATAAAATTATATGTGAATACCTGCAATTACAGAAATTTTTGAACATGCATATTTCTATTGAAGAGGGAGTCCATACAGGTTGCTTGATTTTTAATGAGTTTGTGGAAAACCTGTGAGTAGTTTAAGAAACCAACGTTTCGGACTGACTTTACAAACTCATTAAAAATGCATATTTCTAATTCTTTGTAAATTTAGAATTTAGAGCAAAGCTTTCTTTAAAAATCCTTCAATTACATGAATTTCTGAACTTAAATATCTTAAGTTATTTGTCTAAATGAGGTTATTTTTAATTATTGCTTGCTCTTGTCCAATAACTGCATCAGATAAAAGTTTGCATCAACATCACTGACAAAGATTTTGATTAGCATCATCAAACAAGAAATGATTTCTATGATTGAGAAATGACTTCCTATAATGAAGTTTTAGATTCCTGCAAATTGAGGAGTGATTCCCTGTAAAACCAGTTTCAATAAAAAAAGGCATCTTCATCGAGAAGTTTCAATAAAAAAAGGCATCTTCATCGAGAAGTATTTTACTCCATCATGGCAACAATAGTGAAGGTACCAAACAAGGTCATATTTAGTACTCTTCAACAAGGTAATGAAGAAAAATGATTTATTTACATTTATTTATTAAATTGGGAAAACTTTAGAAACAATTGACTTTATTTTCAGTAAATCCTACACCATTTTCATCATTATCTTACATTATTACCATGTTCACAAGTCCTTTGCAAAATTATTACTACCATGAACACAATTCCTATATGAAATCATTAATTTGTAATGTCTAAAACTAATGAATTAGGCACTTCAAAATTATAATTACAACCTCTCTCAATATGTTGAATTTATTAAACAAGTTTGATATAAGCACTTAAAAGAGATATTTGTACTTTGAGTTACAAATATCACTTTCATTTCAAACAAAATCATTTTGACTATTCAATTTCATATCTTATGGTCATTTTCAAATTCTGAAATCACGTAAAACTTAGTGTTTCTACTTTGTATCATATCATGCATAACCAAATTCGAGTTAAGTTTTTTTACTCATGGATGAAGATCAAGCATGACTACCATTGGGGTAGTATGCACCGAACCCTATGGCATCACTATCATGGAGATATTCCCCCCATTGAGGATACAATACCATAAAGTTGGATTACTTTTTTTTCAGAAAATTTCAAGGGCATAATCTTGCGGTTAGAAAGGAATTTGCCAACACATTTAACGAAGAAATTTGCAAAATTTGGTGATCTCACATTCACAGTCTCGGAGGAAACCCTAGCCAAGGTTACATGATTAGCACAGAGTGGTGAAAATTGGTTTAAAGGGCAGAGGATAAAGAAGGGAGCATGCACACAATTTCTAGGGAAATCAAACAAGAATGTCAATTGGAATATAGGTGGGCCAAGGCGATGGCTAAAGGACCCATGGGCTGATATAGTCTATTTCCTACAAAAATATGTTATTTGTGAAGGCAGGTACAAAATCATATTCCTCTATCATATACACTTGTTTTTTCATTCTTCTTATATAAGAGTTTGTTAAAAATGTCAATCACGGTTCATAAATGTCATGGAAATAAGAAGAGGTTTTTTTACCATCATAGTATAGTTAAATTGCTTGTTTGAGATGAACTGACTAAATTGAATCAAACATGGAGTGATATCTTGCAAAGAAATAGATTCAAAATTGAAGAAGTAGTGTATGAAAACTCTAATGAAGTCAATTTTGGAAATCAAGAAGAGAAGGATGACATAAATAACCCAGAAATTCTAGAAAACTATGTTCCAGAGACAAGACTTGAGAAAAACCCACAAACCTAACAAATTGAGAAAATTATAAAAGATAAATAGGGAGAAGAACAAAATAACCAGGAAAAACAAAAATGACAGGAATCATCTCCCTCAATAGAAGTTGCGGGTTCAACCTATATGGGTAAAAGAAGGAAAACTAGCTCTAGGGTCGCATCAACAACATGCATTAGACTAACGAGAGGAATGAGGTAGTTATTAAAGGAAGTGTATGGAGAAAGTGATAATCCTGTGGACTCACAAGAACCTACTCAACAACTTAAAACTAAAGCCTAATTTTTTTATGAGGAGGCACGACAGGAAGTACAGGTTGAATAAACCTAGGAAGTTCAAAGGAGCAGAAGATGGACACTGAAGAATTTGATACTGAGGAATTTTATATTGAGAAAAGTTAACCATTTCAATAAGAGGTTTTTGATGAAAAAAATAAATTACTTCAGCAGGAGAAGGAAATCTATGAAGAACACTCACCACTAAGGGAAACTCATAAAGAAGTAAACCCTAAAGATCAACAAATTAACTTTGTGTTGACTAAATTGAGAGAAAGAATAAGAAGATTAAAAAGTTAAAACAAAATTTACATGAGAAAAAGATGGTAAATGAAGTGGTGAAGTCAGAATATTAAAGGAAAGGTGTCATAAGAACAAAGAAAAATGTAGGTCTCTCAAACATAAATACATAGATATGTATAATGAAAATCTCAAAAGAATTAAAATAAACAAATGGTAATGTTGAAGATCAAGGGTTTAAAACAAAAAATGAGAGACAAGGATAACAAAGTTGAACCTTCAAACACTTGTTTAAATCTCCTTATTCAAGCAGCTGGAACAATATAAGACAATAAAGAGGTGCAATTTTAACTAGGATTTTGTAGGCAATAAAGTGGAATTTTGACCAAATTTTGAGATACTGGAAAGAAGATCTTCATTTTTGTTGCATAAGGGTCAAGCAAAAAGATAGGCTTGTCAAAAATGTTGGGCTTAAAGTTAATATCTCTGGCCACCTCATTTTTGACGTCACATCCTTCATCTGAACCTTCATTCCATATCTTTTTACTATTTTCGTTGAAGAAATGGCATTCAAAGGATAAAGTTAAAGGTAAAATCATTTGTAGAATTTCTTTTCTCTTTTTTATTTATAAATTTTTATAAAATACATGAGCATGATTCCTACAAAAAATTCACATCAACAAGAATGATTATGACACTTGGATGCTGATCCACGTGATCATAGATATTTGACTTCCTCATAACTGCTTGCTCTAGAAGTCAAAGGACATACAACAAGGCATATCAAATCAACACATTATGCAAAGTCCCATTTTGGGAAACTAGCACAATATTCTCCAACAAGCTAAATATCAATCACCATAACCCAGAAGATAGTATACACATTATGGAATTGAGGATATTATGCAAAGAATGTTATCTTTCAGCTGTATCACTTTATTTTTAATATGAAACATTGGATTGATCCTGTTTTTGGGAAACTCAGTTAAACATTAATATTTTGTATAAAAGTCAATATATGAGGAAGATAGAGGTTAGAGAAGAAAAACAGAGACTTTTGATACAATTATTACACTTTTGTATTGAACTTCTGATTTTTATTAATACAAGAAGGATTTATGTGATCTGATATATAAGTTATAGTAGTTTCTTGTAACCTTAATAGCAACAGCAACATAAACCAGGAGGCCCCCTTGGTACATGTTTCATATGTTTTTGTCATACATTTTCTTAAGCTTTATTACGATTTGTGTAATTTTTGTTCATAATCTTTGTGACATATTTGAGAAGTGAGTGTGCTTCGTTTCTCTTGTAACCATTTGTTGTCATTTCTTGTAGTGATCCTGTAATCACACATAACTCCACGGAATTTCTACAACATATACTCTATATTATTGTAGCAATTTTGTTGGATTAATTTCTTTAGTTTGCATCTAGTGTGTTTTTTATTTCAAATCACTAGAATAGTTAGATATATTATGCTTAAAATAATAGTTAGGAAATTATATTAGTTTTCATTTTAGAATAAAAGGATTGTTATTTTTTTTTATTGAAATTTGTTTATAAAACTCAGAACACCGATTTCATTCATATTCTTTTTCATCACAGTCTTAATCAGTTTTGACCAACAATTAATTCAGACAGAGTATCTAGTGAAAGAGTGTGATATATATTTTTTGAGTCTGTAATTTTGTGTCAACAAGTCAAAATTGATTTTAGAAGTCTGAAAATCATTATAAGTTAAAATCGGCTTTGGGATCAACCTGTACTTTCTTTATGCTTGATTTTACACATATTATGTTTCACTTCACAGGTTACCTGCTTGGATTGAAAAACTAAGTGTTAAATAATTTATCCCACTTTATGACTTGAAAATGAGGATAGAGATTTTAGATATATCTCAAAAGTATTTTCTTTTAGATTTAATTAAAAATTGTTTATAATTAAATTAAGTTAAAATATTTATAAAATATTTTTATTGTGAAATGAGTTATGGTTTTTGTGAATGTGGTATTGATAATCCATGGTATTGGCCCTTGGTATTGTGACAAATCCTATTTACAAGTTAATAATATCCATGACAAAAGTTTATTGCAAGTATTAAGTTGTTATGTGCTTATTAATTAAATTTAAATATGGTTACAAAATCATTATTAGTCCCTCTCCGATGGGGTTGTTATTGGAGGTGAATGGAGGGCAAGGAGGGGCATTAAATCCCTTGTCGACGTGACACTTATTTTAATGAGGCATTTCAAGGAAGTCTCTTCAAGCAGGCAGAAGGTGATGCTTTTGGAGAACTCAAGAGGTATAATAGCTACATGCGACCTTCCATATTTGTGTTGGATATGCATGGTAATGGGAGTTAAGGTGGCAGACGAAACAAGTTCTTTGAGTGTGCAGGTTGGCCTTTTGTCTTCTCCATCCCTGGTCCTTCAAACTGAGATAAGGAGTGGAATTTCACCTAGTTCAGGAAACACTAGATTTTCCATTGCAGCAATTCAGAGCATAAAAATTTGGGACTTGGGTTTGTGGATGTATGCACAGTCATTGGGTTGGGTCTTTTTTTTTTCAAGGGGAGAGAAAATGCTTAGGTCAAGAAACTAAAGTGTCATCACTAGAGCTTTCATCAATTCCCAAACCTTTAGAAAATTTCTTTCTCTAAGATGTAAGTTTGTCTCAAATTCTCTCCTCAAGTGGGTATGCTAGTTTTTATGTAAGGGTAGTAGTGTGGTTCTTGACATTTGTGTTTTATTTTGTAGACAAGATCTATGAAATATTGGCGAAAAGAGGGCTAGACCTCTTCTATACATTGTGGTATGAGTTTGTAGTCAATATTTTTGGTTCAGGGGGTGACCCTTTTGAGGGCTTGTCTCCTTTAAGAATTTTTTGCTACTGTGCAAGGGCTACCACTGTTTCTTCTAGCCTTTTTTTATATGGTGCCTTTCCCTCTTGGAGAGGTATCATTCTGATGGAAATTTGGGAGGATTGGGCTAATGTTCATTGGGGTTGTCCTTCCCTTGTCAGTTTTTGTAGTTCTTTGGTGACCAGAGGGGTGGTGAGTAGGCCTGGATTCCTGTTACCTTACAAGATTTGTGCATAGGTGATAGTTCTTGTAGTTCTGGAAAGCTGGGGGAGGGAAAGCAGAGCCCCAAACAACTACTCTACATATAATTCACATCGTTATATCTTCATTGGACTTGGAAACACCAGTAAGGCCCAGGGAATTCAGAGGAACCAACACATTGTGTATTGTGTTTGGTTTGGCGGAGTACGTTTAATATCTCAGAGGCCATGCAATGCCAATGTGGTCACACGTGTAGGGGTGGTGGGCCATGGAGTAGAACACCGAGTAGAGATTCGAGATTTAGGTGAAGAATTGGATCAACATGTTTTCCATTCTCTAAGAAGAATAGAACTTCCCCATCTATTTTATTCTTTGGAAAACCAACTTCAACTTGTTACTTTGCTCCTAGAACAACTTGCACGAGATTGGCATGAAGACAATAATGAAATTATTGGTTTTATGAATGATCTCCAGCATAATTAGTGGCACATGATGGACTGACCGGTAGCTTTGTGTCGTGGCCAAAAAATAATTCATGAGAGGCTAGATCATTTGGAAGGTAAAATGGAACAATCGAAGACACATGCTCACGAGGCTTTCCTTCTCCTCTGCCACGAAGCAATGCCCCAAATGATCTAGATGTGGGAAACCTCTTAGACTAGGGGTGAAATAAGATGTATTATGGTTCTTGGGATCTTCTAGTATTTTTGGGTTGTCTGCATGTGGTCTCTAAGTTTGCTTTTGCTACTGACAATGTATTTCTGCTATTATCTTCTCGCTAATAAATCTAGTAGGAATTAGGTTGAAAGTTTTTTATTTAACAACTACTCATGATTTATCTTTGACATGAATTAATAAAAAGTTTAGATTTACAAAAAAAATCATTAATAGTCTCTACCAAGGTAGGAGACTAGAAATCGATTTGCCCGATGACCATGACCATTATTAGTTTAGCATTGACCAATGTAACTTATGAATATGGTTATCGATTTGCCCGATGACCATTATTAGTTTAGCATTGACCAATGTAACTTATGAATATGGTTTTAATATTCACGCATAATTTTTAGAGATTTGTGTGGTGAATTTTTAATCCAAAAACAAAATCCTTCAAAATAGTTCATACTCATGTCACTAAAATATTTACCATTAGTTCACACCATAATTTAAACAATTCTTTGTAAAAAAACTGAATAGAAATAAGATGTAAATATATATAGTTATCATGAGTCACTTCCCAAGATTATTTATGTTGGCACTTCTGTACAAGTAAAATTGTAATGTGTAGACTTATTATTGGTTACTACCCACCAAAATTTATGAAAGTCCTTGTGCCTCAAGGATCACTTAATTTATCCACTTCAAATCTCAATTTATTTATTCCATATATATTTTTCTATTTATAAGTGTGGAAATACAATTTTTCTTACATTACATCTAAGAGGTCATATAAACAAGAATCATATGAAGTGCGTTATGGTTTTTTGGCCATGTGGTATTAATAAAACATGGTATTTTAAGAAAGTCTATTTGTAAATTAAAAATCTCTAGACTAAAGTGAAGGTAAATACCCATAAATAAAATTTGTGTTTCATGTTTTTTAAATATATATTTAAATTATATCTTATTTTTGTGTATAATTAATAATAATAATACTAATTTAATACGAGAATTAAATTAATTAATCGAGTTCCAAACCCTAAAACACACCTAGCTGATGAGAGATCACAAGTCAATACTCTAAAACTGCCCGATATGCCAGATGTCTAGGAGTTAGCGATTGTGCTAGATACCGATTCGACGAGGAGTGGGGGGTGCGCACGACCGTTCACTGTTGGACGATCCTCATCTACAGCTGCTGCCTCGACTCCACCAATAATTACCATTCTTCTCCCCCTCACTTGTGAATGCTAAAGCCTCTGCAAAATCCCTTCTTGAATTTGAATTGCGTGTCAATTGGTATTCTTCTTACTCTAATCCGCATTTTTGCTGTTTAATTACGCCATTTCCCGCTCCTGTTGCCATGATTCCACGGGCAATTATCCTTCTTCTTGCTGGAATATGCCCCCTTGAAACTATCCTGCCCGTGATATCTGTTTCTCTCCCCAGCGAAATCCCTGTCAATTGGCATTCTTATCGTTTGAATACGCTCTTGAAACAATTCTACCTGGTTCTCTCGCTCGCTCGGCAGAGGCCTGTGAAAAAACCCTCTCTCCATTGTGAATTCGCCTTCAATTACCTTTTTTTTTGCTAGAGTACGCCCTGGAAAACACTCCACCGTCTCGATTGTGATGTATGGTTTTCTCGCTCGCTCTGCAAAATCTTGCTGCTCTGTTCTCTCTATCATCGACAAGGACTCCCAATGCGTCTCTAATCCCCTCAACAATGACGTCATTAAGCAGCTGGCCATCAACGAGCTCATCCCCAAGCCATGGATCTGCCTAGAAATGCGGTAAAAGTAAGTCTTTATCCGCACCCCATTACTGGCATTCATTTTCTATCGCTGAAAATAGAGGTGAATCGCTGTTGAGGCCCCTGCCTTCCAGGTAAATAAAGAAAAAGAAAATTAGTTTTACTGGTATCGTATTGTAAGACAACAACGCTAATTTAGGGTTTGCAAGTTTCTGATGGGGTTTTCATTCTGTCCACAGAACATTCCTACGGTCTTGTTGCGCCTGAAGAATTTTGTACTCATTTCATTTGTGGATTGTAATGCTATTATTGTGCATTGCTCTGCCTCTGCCTTCAAACAGTATTTACGAGGGTTTTGATTGATTATAACTACATCTGTTGCGCTCTCAGACTCACTCAAAATCTGGGCCTTGTGATATCTTCACCAAATATTACAGAGAGATTGTACCAGAAATATTAAAAGGTTATATGTTTGGGATTATAATGGGATAAATTGCTTAGTTCATATCTTATTCTAAATAATAATAAAATAGGTTAGAATAAAATTTCCAGTTTGTACATTTTGTAAAGTTTAATATTTTAGTATTACGTAATGGTTTTTTTTATATAAATTTTGCAAAATTTTTGTAGAGATTTTTAAGAATTTAAGTCGTTGAATTTGCAAAAGTTTATGTATTACAAAATGTATTTTAAATCGAAAATAAATCACAATTTCACTCCATTGAAATTAAATTGTGTCAAATTTTAAAAATATGATTTTATGACTTAAGTGTGAGCATCAAATTTGTAAGTTTTAAATTTTATTTTCATTGATTAAGACTTTGTCTTCTTTTTTTTGTATATAAGGAAATGAGTTAATAATTCAAGATTGATACACATAGTAGATGTGAAAATCTCCATTTTCAAAGTTTACTAATGTGTAATTTCAAAAGAGAATTATTTTAATAATAATTATGTTGATAGGCATGTTTATTTTGGAATAGGTATTCTACAATTTTCATTTATTTATTAACTAGGGAAATTATATGAAATAAATCACTAGTAAATGCCTATAAGCATCAATCCATAATAAGCATCAAGACACTTATTTTATGAAACATCTCACCCATCTTGCTAAAATTTTAAAAATCCTAAAAATTAACTAAATTATACATATATACATTTGAAAAAACTATGAAACAAGGTTCTTAACTATGGATATACACCTCCACTTTTTACCGGAGATTCTAGTATTGGTTACAATGCCATGGTTTATAAATATAAAATGTCCAAAAAACCATAATTCATTTCATATGGCATCTATTCATATGATATTTTTTTACTAATTAATTCATGTGTTGACTGGGGTCTTCTCAGAATTTTGCTGGCAAAAGTTGGTCTAAGATCCAAAGGCATTGAATGGGTAATGGCTTGCATTGAAAATGTTCAATATTCTGTAATCATCAATGGAATTCCATCTTCCTAGGTTGCCCTCTCTCCCCTCTGCTTTTCATTCTAGTAATGAACTCCCTCAGTCTACAGATCAACAAGGCTGTTGCAGATCGCCGATGCAGGCCGGTCAAAATTTGCAAGGATATCTTTCTATCCCACAACCTGTTTGTTGATGACATTCTTATCTTCGTTATGATGTGCAAAACATCCTGGTTATGCCTCAACAACATTTTTCAGAAATTCCAATCTGCCTCGGGGATCCTTCTAAATAAGGAGAAATCAAAATTGTATCATAATGAATCAAACAGGGAGCTTGTTCAATGGATTGCGGCATTGCTTGGCATTGGCCAAGAATCGATAAGGAATGGCATAAAATACCTAGGCTTCAATTTGAAGGCTAAGGGGAACAAAAAACAGGAGTGCTTGTGGCTTATAGAACGTTTTTATAACAGAATCTCTGGATGGGAATGGAGGCTTCTCTCTCTTGCAGGAAGATTCATTTTGATTCAGGCTGTTTTGTCTCAGCTAGCGGTCTACTGGGCCCATCTTTATCTTCTCCCTGCCTCCATTATTAAAAAAATGTGCTCTCTAGCTGCAAATTTCTTATGGGGAGGGAAATCCTATCAGTCAAAAATCCATTTGGTCAAGATGGATGCCATATCCAGACTGAGGAAAGAGGGTGGTTGGGGTCTTTTGCATATGAGATCTTTCGGAAATGCTCTTCTCTGCAAAACTCTTCATAGAGGCATTTTTGGTGAGGGGCCGTGGAGCAAACTCATTAACAGAAAATACTTAAAAGGTAGAGGTATGGAGTATTGGTACAGAAGAAATTCTTTGGGGATAAAGAGGGGTTCTGCTATCTCGCTGAGTCTCAGGAAAATTCAACCATTCTTCATGGAAAACTTGCGATGGAGAATCTACTCGGGTTCTAGCATTCTTATTGGTTTTGACACCATCATAAATAGCTTGGTTTCTCCTGTCCCCTCACCTCTGGTTCACTTTATTCATACAAAAGGAATTTTCACGTGGGACAAATTGATTAAATCATGGTCTCATTCCTCCCCTGTTTGGATCGATGGAACGGATCTCCACCTGCCTCCCTCCCTTCATCCTCTATGGGAATCTACTGTTCAGTCTCTTTCGAGTCTAGCGATCCGTCGTTCAGGAACAAAAGATGTTTTGGCCTGGGCCCTCCCTCGCTCTCCTTTACCTATCTGTGTAAAGGATTTACATGTTGCTTTCTCCAAGCCCTCTGCCATATCCTCTCAAGAGGTTTTTCCGATGTCGCTATGGAAGGTCACTTGCCCGCAAAAAATGGTCCTATTCTCGTGGTTAGTCTTCCGGAACAGGAACCTCACATGGGAAGTGCTTCAAAGAAAAGGATGGCAGGGTCCGGGTCGTTGTGCAATGTGTCAGAATGCTGCTGAAACGAACCTTCACATGTTTTTTCAATGCCCCTCTTCTCTGCTCATCTGGTATGATCTCTCCATTTCTTTTGGTTTTCCTCACCTCTTTTTTCCCTCTGTATAGGAAGGTTTCTTTTGGTGGAGTGGACAGATAGCGTCTTGGCGCTCCTTATTTGTACATGCATGCTGGCTCATATGGAAGTGGAGGAATGGAACCATCTTTCAAAATTCTAGAAAGCCTGTGTCTGCTCTTTTGCTCCATATCAAGGCCTATCATGAGCTCTCGGGCTAAAAAGCCCCTCACTGATGTCTTGTTTCCATGCTTTATCTGGATATTATGTTTCAAATCATGTATATTTTGCAACTCCTGTTTCTATCTGGGGTTAGGTGCTAATACAAATCGGCCCTCCATTATCATGCTTTTTTGACCATATGGATCCTATAATGGATCATCAAAAACTATGTGTTTCAAGATACAATTTCTCTTCCCTTTCAGGCCAATTCTGGATCTACTTATGTATCTAGCTCTTTATATTATCTTAATATAGAAAATCATGATTTTTCTTTTGAAAAAAGAAAAAATCTCAGCCTTTTATTCGTGTATACACTAAATCTTTATTATTCAATTAATAATAATTGATAATTAAATTAAAATTATGGAAAACCTCTTCCAAAATAAAAATATCTATTGACACAATTAATTCATTATATCATTATTAATAATTTTATTATTTTAAATAAAATTATAATTTAGTTATTCTTTTTAATAACTTAATACATGAGGCAATGTTTTGGTGATTATTTTGAATTAGTGCCTATTTGTTAATGTTTTAGATAGCTTGACGGTGTGGGCCACGCTAGTGCGTTAGATGGAAATGTATTGCACATTGCGCTGTATGTTTATATGGGTAATGTATTGCACAACCTTGCAGTGGGCCAGGGCCAGGGAACTGTCTGTGTTTTAATGTGAATAGTCTCCGTCCACATCCAGACGCGCCTTTTATACATCTTTAATGGACCTAGTGTATTTGATGATTCTTTTTTCTCTCAAAAAATGAGATGTGAATAGGTTTCATTTTAGTTCATAATTTTAATTTAAACATGAAATTGTAGATTTTATATCTTATTTTTATTTTAATTTATTTTTTATAATTTCATTGTACAATTTTAATGCCATTGCTTTCAGGGTTAATTTCTAATTATTTCGTAGAATTGAGGTCTCTGTGATCCATTATAATTATAAGAAGAATTTCGGCGTAAATCTAATTATTTCATCAAATTGCTATAATAAAAGCAGAGATAATTAACATTTATGTGCCGGAAAAAATTATTAAATTATTTATATTCGAAAAATTTTGTTTATAACTATAATGATCTATCCATCTTTGACCATTAAACAAAATTGATTCAGATTATAATTTTTTAATCAATTTAACATATAAATATGTGATTTATACCTAAATGTCTTTCTATATGTAATTTAACCCGAAATTCGAATTATTTCATCAAACTGCTATAATAAAGGCTGAGAATTAACATTTACGTACCGGAAAAAATTATTAAATTATTAAATTATTTATATTCGAAAAATTTTGTTTATAACTATAATGATCTATCAATCTTTGACCATTAAACAAAATTGATTCAGATTATAATTTTTTAATCAATTTAACATATAAATATGTCCCTCGTGCATCTCTGACTAGAATGTAATACTTTGAATCTCCATGGTCTAATATGGAAGAAGCAATGTGCTTTCTTCTTTATCAGGAAAGTTACCAAGCATCCTTACTACAATGAGAGTCAAACATTACTTACCAATCAAAACTTCAACACCGCGTTTCAATAAGTTGCAAGTAGGATTCCTATCCATAGGGTAGAGCGGAAAATTAACAGCCATTACATGTGTAATCAAAACTTCAACACCGCGTTTCAAAAAGTTGCAAGTAGGATTCCTATCCATAGGGTAGAGCAGAAAATTTAGTGCAAATTTTAAATTAGTATTTGCATTATATGTTGGAAAGGAAACGTGGTAGTGTATAAATTCCAAGGACATACAAACAATATAAAATTATGCAGTCACAAACAAGCTCAGAGTCAGAATATGATACCAATTACAATTGATCAATTTCTTCCAAAAACAAAAAACGTTCCTTTTATATTTAACTTTGGTCTGTTTCTCAATGTGCTTGAAAGTGAGATATCATTTGGTCATGGAAAAAACCCTGAATTAACCCCGAAACACTACCCCATCTAGGTTTTCATATCATACACTTCAGCCAGTGTCAATGTGATCTCCAATTTAAATCGATTTCGCATCATCAAGCAATGCAATGAAACTAAAGTAAAGAAATCCAAAACTCTGCCAAAGTTGCCATCTCTGGATACAGACAGCACATCAAAACATGAAAGGAATTTTCTCTTCTGCATCTTAACATTTTGATTTGATATGGCATACTCTCAGGCTAAGCACATAGGACTGAGACTTCAAATCAACAAAAAAAAAAAGGGAGAGGAAGGAATCTCAAAGAAAAAACCTAGTTTTGTCGTCTCGACCTTGAATCTCCTCAAATGTGAGAGTTCTAGATAATCTAGAATTAATTTTCCAATAGATCTAGATCTACTAGAAACAAATACAATGCAAACCAGCCCAGCACACAGGCTAATCACTTCCTCATCAGAGGTTTTCGCTTCAAATACCTTATAAGCCTTTTCACCATAGACCAAATTGGGTGAAGGGAGTCCATTTTCATCATCTGCAGAATCCGGCAAAGTGCCTGCAACATGCAAAATGACGCTTATGAACAAAAAAAATCCCTTCGCTTATGAACAAAAATCCCTTCTAGTAAAGCATACGGAAAACTTCAGTAACTTTGGCACATTACCATGCCTGCAATTGCTGCCACAGAAACAAAGCCGCTTCTTATCTGACATACAATTTCAATTTCAGTGTAATGCATAACTCTGACTGCAGATTGACAGAATTTGTATATAAAGGTTGAAAGCCACGTAGAAGTCCCTTGCAGCCAATCTGGAAATATACTAAGCATCTGCAGTTATAATAGTGGCTGTGTGAAGTAACAATGACAGGATAAAGATCCATAGAAATAGCATTCACTCGAAGGGAAAATAACTTCATTAAATTCAGATGAAGTAGTGATTTTAAACAGATTCTTGGAGATAAAACTAAGAATCTGTTTAAAATGGTTCTCCTACCAAGGGAATAATCTGAAGGATTGGAAATAAAAATCCAATTAGCTTATTCTTGCATTTGACACTTGAAAATTGGATAAAAACTCTCTCCGTATTATTCAAAAAGTTGCAAGTAGGCTTCCTACCCATGCATATATACGCGCAGAGTAGAAAATTTAGTGCAAATTTTAAAATATTTAAAAAACACTTGTAAATTTTCATATGCTTTAATTCAGTACTAGTTACATCCATCAAAACCACCTCTGGTTAACTTTATATTCAACACTTACAACCTCGCACTATGATGTCAACATGCCTTTCAATGTGGTGATAACTCTCTGAAAAAAAATGTGGGAGACTGAATTTTAAAATAGCCAACTTGCACATGAATAGCGATTTTATATACATAAATAATTTGATGTTGTTGTCGGCGATCCAATTCCAGCGAGATTTACTCTGTGGGTATTTGATAGGATCCCCATTCTGATTCCACTTGAAGGGTGGGGGTTGGAAATGCTTTTCAATCCTATCATGCCGATTACTATTGCACTTCAACGCCTTCGATTGGGGTCTAAGCACCGACTTGCGGATCGAGTAGCCGTCATGATTTCCATTTTCAAAGAACAATCCTCAATACCGCGAATTTACATTTACAGCGGTGGCCCTTCCGTCAATCTCTTCACTGTCCCAGGAGGACTTGCGCAAACAGTTACAACAAATTTTAAGCAACAGCTCTGTTTGTTGTAGCCTTCCATAAATTTAAAAAAATTGTGGTCTACTGCAAAAACATCAGAATAGGCAGAGCGCCATATATAGCACTTTCGGTTAGCCATGAGTATTCTACTTCTCCAGACAGCTAATAATTGAGGATCAGTGGACGTTTATGTTATCCGCCGTTTACAGATCCTCAGTTGGAGCTCCAGACCAGGGTATTGTTGCTCAATCATGTTCTCATGGCTGACTCTGCAAGGAATGTAACTACCTGTGCTCTTTAGACTGTTTTGTGCACATACATTCAGGAACAGGGTAAGCTACGATATCACGCCCTGGTTTATCCGTTCTGAATACAGGTTGCCCAAGCGATTCGTCATGCAGATGCCTCACAATGACGTTAAAATCTTCTTCACCCAATGTTTTGTCAAGGAAGTAAGGAAGCATCTGTCTTTTGTTTGGAGTTATGTGCTTTCTGTGGCCCGAGTACGCCCTGTGGCCCTGTTGCACAATCATATGTGAATAAATTTCTTGACGCAACTATGGATAGAATATGCAATAGAATTCTAAACATGGAGAATTGGAGAGAGTACCTGAATTGCACGGCCCATGTTTCCTCCATGTGATGCCATGAAAACATCGCTGTTTAGTGCCACAATGTAATCGATTGCAGCTAGAAGTGATGCTCTGTTGTTCAGAGATTGGAGCTCCCCTGGCAAGGCCAGGCTGTGCTTGTTGTAAAGATTTGGAAAGTGTTTGATCAGAGGCTCCACCGCCTTCTTTCCGCCCAACGGTTCTCCGCCGGCCCAGTATATTCGACTGTTTGTGGGCGCTCCCAGGGCTTTAAGCAGCCTATTACAAAAGGGGGGAAATAATTTGGTGATGGAGAATAATAGAACAGCGAAAACTTTAAATAATATCACGCTGAAAGAAGCGAGAACAAAAGAAAAGGGAATGAAAATAACCTGGCGATTTCCATGGCGTTTAAAGGACAGAGACCAGCAAGCTTCCGATCTGTGTAAGTCATGTTGTATCGCGATGTGAGAAGAGCTGGATGGCTTCTCCGCTCCTTTTGGATTATTAGATCATATTCTGAACCCAAGCCGGGAAGACATCCAGTTCTAACCCAAACATCTTTCTCCAGCCGTAAATGCAGAGCTATGTAAGGGCCTGTTTCCCACATCCTCTTCGCAATCCTGTTCCCCAGAGCTTGAATTGGTGCTGCAAATCTTAAGGCGTCGAAGGCGACCTGGAACACAAACAGACCATAAAGCATTAACAGACATTTTCTTGTTTCCAGTGCCTGGGGATTGCAAAGGAAGAGGGCAATTAACAGCAAAATAGACCTTGCAGCGGAGTTTCTGAAGATCGGGAGGAAGATCCTTGGAAAGTCTCGAATCCAATCCTCGAAGAAGCAGAACTCCTTCTTTGTTCAGCTGCCATGTGTAGATCCTAGTCAGTTTTCAATTTCAATTGGGAAAATTGTGAACGCACTATGCACTAAGGTGAGATTCAAAGAATTCGAATAAATTAAGTGCTTACCCGCCTGAGGTACCGAGATCGAATCCAGCGGGGGCTAACGTGAAGAGGAGTTATCTTCTCCTCCACGGGCCTCGACATCAAATGAGTCGAAGGCAGCGAAGAAACGATTCGGACGTCGCCTTTCAGAGTTTTCTTGAAATGCTCGACGTCGAAGACATCGGAAAATTCACTACATAAAAAAGAAACAGTAAATATCCAGTTTTAGTATAGACGAAGGCGACGGCATGGCTTGGAATGTGTTTATCCGCAATCGAAATTAAAGAATCACCTGTCGTCCTCCCAAACAGCATTGACTTGCAGAATGGGAATAACCAGAGCCGCCTGCAGAATCCTGGCAATCACAACCGCGTCGACGATCTGATTGCGCTGCTGATTGAGACCTCCTGAGACGACCACCATCAAATACCTGCGCCTCCCTTTCAAGATGTCTGACGAGGCCTGCCTGTACTCTCTACTGAACTCGATACATGGCTTGTACGACAAATTATCCGGCTGAGCCCAGAAACCCTTCTCGCCGTCTGTAATATTCGGCGGTAAATCATGCAAAGGTAGAAGAGATGGCGCCGTTTCTGCAAGAAGAGCCGTCGAAGTGGACCGGGCAATATCGGTGTCCGCACGCGCTGGCAAGCGGCAAGGAGAATCCATAATGGTGGCGCCGGTTTTCGAAGTAGCAACGAGTTGAAGTATCGCAACGCAAGCGCAGAACGCCATGAAAGCCACCAGCCAAAAGCTTGAGCTGCGAATTGCTTGAGGGTGTGCGTGTCTGAGACCTTTCCTGGGCCAAATGACATGCCCGTTCAGGGAACTTATCATTTCTGCGGGTATCGAAATTAAAGAAACTTTGCTGTGCTTCGCCATCGATAATTACAAATGCTTAATCCAGAGCTTCCTGCTGAACCAGTAATGGCTAATCCGGGGGTCTATCAGAAGTCAATTAGACGGGGTACCGTTTTCCAATTTGGCACCGGAGTAGGCGTGGACCTGAGAAATAAAAAATGATGTCCATCCACGCGTTTAGGAAACTTCTTCAGGTTTGGCAGGTTGCCGTATGTCAAACGCCAAGGACTTTACAGGGTGTCACACATATTGGGATTTCACATTCGTAAGCAAGCAAGAAATGGACAGGCATTTGCAATGCTGGCTCCAGTGAGGAAAAAGTTGGACACAGCCGCAGCAGATATTCCATGGATCTTCCCAAAACCTTGAGACGTGCCTTTTGGGATGTGCCACCTGGATCTGTCCGGTTACCAGGCCCCACGAGCTCCTTCCCTGTGAAAACCTTGAGAGCGTGCCTTTTGGGATGTGCCACCTGGATCTCTCTGGTTACCAGGCCCCGCGAGCTCCTTCCCTGTGTACCTCTCGGATTGTACTAAAGTGACTATATTGAGTAGAACATGGGAAACATTCTCTTAACCTGCTGCACCGTTACAGATGAGAGTGGAAGGCTCCAATGAACTAGTTTTATAAGGTATTAATTGGGCGGCGGGTGTATATGTTTATGGTTTGATTTTACCAAAACCAAAATCGACTAATAGACATATACAGCAGCCGTTCAGTTAATACTAGCAAAAAAAAATGACATAACATTTAATTTTCTTTACTTAAAACTAATCAATCTATCCTCATTTGACCACAAAATACTACCAACAAACACCTGCTTTTCCCTAACTTGTGCCATGTTAGATTTAAAATATAAACCTATAAACATATATAAGTTATACCATATTAGATTCAAAATATAAACCTAGAATGAATACATTACTAGTACCATGATAGAGATTCAAAATATAAACATATAATGGATAGAGAATGACTATTATTTTGGAAGGAGAAAGGTGAATATACGACGTGTTATATTTATTTATTTTATAAATTAGATTTAATTGGTATATTTAATTAAAATTTATTATAGATTATAAAAGCCTCATTAAAATAAATTAAATATAATCTATTAATTATATAATATATCAAAGATTATGATTTAATTAATATTAAATATATAGTGTAACTATTAAAAAGAGCCTTTAATTATGGTTATGGTTTGTTTGCTTGTTTATTATAAATAAAGATGATATCATGGTTTACAAATGAATAGGAATGATATTTCACAAAATGATTTTATTGCACAAAGTTTCTTTATTTTAAGGATTTTAATATTGAATAAAGCTTTGATTATATGTTATATATTATTTATGAATCAAATTTTTAGGGGTGGAGGATCATAATTAGAGTTATTAGAGATCTTTTTTCAGTCAATGGAATTATTATTATTGGTTATGTTTTCTTTTTAATCTTAATGTCATTAAAAGAAAAGTGGTTGTGACATTTCAAATTGAGTTTATATTAAAATGAATGGTTATGACATTTCAAAATTGGGTTTATAAGAGAGATTATAAAAGCATTTTTGAAATTAAAATTATTTTAAGTTGTGTCTCAAAATCTTTTTGGAAATTCTATTATTATTATTATTATTATTATTATCCAATTTTAAGGTCACAGCGAAGCCATACACCAAATTGGTGTATGAGACCCCCTTGTTTGTGGGACAAGAGACCCAGGAAAATGTTGAGAGGGGGGTGAATCAATGTTTTATAACCTTTTAAAAATTATTATTAGAGTCAAATTCTTCCTTTGCCTTAACATGATAGGTTGCTTATGCTCATGATTGTTGAACCTCATTATGTCAACCACTTATACAAGTGAAATAAGACAAAACATATCATATTTGCAAACTTTTAATATCATGTTTTGCTTGAGAAATCAACTCCCCCTGTGTTGAAAAATGTGTAACAAGAAATGTTAAATTTAGAATGTGCTAAAAATAGACCTGCTAAAAATATCATGTCTAAAAATAGCAGTTTGGCCAGTGAGGTCATTGGCCACACTGGGTGAGAGGTGAAACTGCTAAAAATAAAAAGTTCTAAAAATAGCATTTCTGGGTCCCTTCCTAGCAGTCCCTAGTCTATCTATAGGAAGTAAAATTAATTTTGGTCTTAACAGCAGTTGGAAATATTAATTAATCAATTCAGTTGAGTTAATTAGTTAAGGAAATTAAACTTGAAGTCTTTGTGAGATCATGCAATTATTTTCTCCCTTGATTTAGGAATTATCCTTGAATTAAAGGGATAAGGTTCAGTTCTAATAATGAGAGAATCAATTGACTTAGTTCTTACTAGTAAGTCCAATAAGATTATTTAAACAAGTTGTTAAAATAATAAAATATAGTTTGTTAATGCTTGCATGCATGTGACAACTATTATTTTAGATAATTGAGAATTCACTCATGGATAATTGTTGCATGTCAGTTCTGTCAGAGACCCAGTTGAAATCAGATGTGGGACAATGTACTATCAGATGCTTGGATATTTCTTGTAAGTATTCTTTGCATGGAGAATGATCTATTATAGGAGATTAGAGGACTTGTGGCCTATATATTGAGGCCTAGGTAGTCCATGATTTTCATCTTCTGATTGAAGATCATCAGGATCTTCTGATTATAGAAAGAGCAGGAGAGCTATTGAGCTGATTCTTTTTGTATGTTGTTGAGGACCTCCACTTGAGTGATAATACAGAGATGGGGTTTTAGGCTGGTGCTTTCCCCTGGTTATATCTTCTGTGTTATGTGTGTTTGATTTATCCATATTAGTTATATGTGTTCTTATTGATGTTGCTCATGAATTCGATTATGCTTCTGATTAATGTTTTGTAGAAGTAGAACAAGTATTATGCTTTAGGACATTGCATATATTGGTTTGTTCTACAGGTGGGAAATTTCTGCATGGTATCAGAGCACAGGTGATCAAGCAAGAAAAATATACTGAGAGGAGATTTCAAAGTTTTGAGTTTTGGGTCGAGTTTGCAGAGCAGATATGAAATTTTCTATACAAAAATTTCAGAAATAAATAGCATATTTGGATTCATTGCGGAAAAATACCCAAAATCAAAAAAAAAAAATCTGTTGAATCAGAGTTTGGATGAGGGAGATATCGCTGATTTAAAATCAGCTCCTTTTCTAGAAAATTTCGTGACGGCGGGAAAGTGGAAATAGATTGGTGTGCTAGCTAAGAACCTGTATGCACTTGAGGTACAAGATGCATGCAACGCCTTAAGGAGCAAGACAAAGGTTAGAGACTTGGTGGTTGAGAGGGAGAGTACATTACCTCTCAACATGCAGCACCAGAAGAAGTCTCAGACAATTGTGGAGGAGCCACGATTGGTGCAGCAGTTTCAAGAGGTTGTGGAGCAGCCACAACAGAGGGAGCTGAGTGGAGATCGAGTAGAGACATCTACTCATGCAGAGACCTCCAATAGGGGAAAACTTCGAGCCAGGTGGGCTGAGGGATCACATGCAGCCATACCTCCAGGTAGGAGGTGGGGCTATATAGAGTGATCGTCCCAAGGAGGAGGGGCAAGATCCTTGAGGTACCCAACCTTTTGGATGAGACCTTGCTACAGGAGCCCCAATGTGGAGTAGCAAGAACTGACTGATTGGGTAGAGACAGATGCGGATGGAGCGGCAGAGAGAGCGACAATGCAAGGAACCCTGGGACAGTGCATAGCTAGTAGGCTGCAACAATGCGAGAGGCACAAGTGTTTTGCACAGTGCTAGGTGGCACAGAGAGGTGTGCAATGGTGCGAGATACATGGAGATGTCGCAGTAGTGTAGATGTCAGAGAGGGAGCACTTATCAGCAGCACGTAGAGCTTCAGCATTAGAGTATGTTCCTAGCCCAACAAAGTGGTCAGTTGGGACTGTTTTTGTTCCAAGTTTTGTTGGAGCAAGTGGACCGGGTAGATGTGTTGCATGCAAAACATTCTAGAGTTACATGATTGGGTTCGAGAGGAAGCCTTTCTTGTTGAGAGGGAGTGTTGAAAAATGTGCAACAATAAATGTTAAATTTAGAATGTGCTAAAAATAGACCTGCTAAAAATAGCATGTCTAAAAATAGCAGTTTGGCCAG
>APFE031209286.1:1069-11583 GCA_000404065.3 Pinus taeda
TTGACATTGGCAAGACTCACAGAGCATCCTCTCCTCTAGATCTGATCCATAGTGATCTCATGGGTCCCTTTCCTCATCCTTCCATCAACAAAGAAAGGCATGTGCTTACATTTATTGATGATTTCTCACGGTATACTTGGGTGTATCTTCTCAAAAACAAATCTGAAGTTTTTGAGCACTTTGAAGATTTCAAAGCACTAGTCGAAATACAGTCAGAGAGAAAGATCAAAGCCCTTCGTACAGACAATGGGGGGGAATATGTTAACACAACACTTCAGAACCTTTGCGTTAAGTTTGGCATACAGTTGCAGTACACAGTTCCATACACTCCACAGCAGAACAGAGTTGCTAAGAGAAAGAACTGATCTCTCAAAGAGATGGCTTCCTGCATGCTGCATGCTAGGTCATTGCCTCATAAGCTATGGGCCGAAGCACTTAATTGTGCTAACTACATCCAGAACAAATCTCCTCATAGGTCTGTCAACGATCAGACCCCCTTTGAGGCTTGGAGCGGTAGTAAACCGGAGGTCACCCACTTCCGTGTTTTCGGCTCCAGAGCATGGGCTATGATCCCCTCTGAAAAGAGGAAAGCTCTTGATCCACAGAGCATTGAGTGCATCTTTGTTGGATACCCTGATGGTGTGAAGGGATATCGACTCCTCATTCCCTCTATGGACAAGCTCATCATTGAGCGAAGTGTCAAATTTGAGGAAAGTCTCTCGCATGCACCTTAGTCACCACATGCAGTCACTTTTTATCTACCTCATGTCCGAGATGATGACTCAGTGCACTCAGATGCAGATACAGATCATGCAGATGCCGAGGAAGAGCATGCAGATGCAGAGATAGAATCTTCAGATACAAATGTAGTGCATGCAAATGATGATCCACATCCAAGTCCATATCGGGCTTCCAGCAGTGAATCATATTCCCTTGTCATAAATCAGAGAACAAGGAACTTACGTGAGATATATGCACAAGACCAACCAGCTACTAGAAATGGTCTTGTGGGGGATAATTCTGATTTGTAGAGGACTAGCTCATAGTTTATTGAGCCTCCTCTTGTCCTCATTGCCACTGAACCATCACCCTCCTGGCATTGTCATTTGGTTCAGTCTTCTGATCCACAGTCTTATGCTGAGGCTGCTGGGCATCCATCTTGGGAGTCCACCATGAAGGAGGAGTATAACTCCCTCCTCGAGAACCAAACTTGGGATCTGGTCCCCCTTCCTTCAGGAAGGAAACTTGTCCGATGCAAATGGGTCTACAGGACCAAGAGCGTTGCAGATGGGCAAATCACCAGACAATAAGCAGGGCTAGTAGCTAAAGGCTTCCAACAAGTGCATGGCATTGATTATGACAAGACCTTTGCTCCAGTAGCAAAGATGGATTCCATATGCCATACACTTGCCATTGCGGCTGCCCAGCGGTGGGAAGTACATCAGATGGATGTGAAGAATGCCTTTCTTCATGGAGATCTATTTGAGGAGATATACATGGAGCAGCCACATGGTTTCATTCAGGATTCATCTTTGGTCTGCAGACTGAAGAAATATCTCTACGGCCTTAAGCAGGCCCCGAGAGCTTGGTACGCGAAGATGGATTCTTTTCTCTTATCACAAAACTTTGAAAGATGTAAGTCTAATCCAAATGTTTACATGCTTAGGACACATGATTTTCTTCTTATCTTAGTTTTGTATGTAGATGATCTCCTAATCACTGGCAGCTCAACTTCAGCCATTGCTATAGTCAAGATGGCCTTGCATGATAGGTTCTTGATGACGGACATGGGTCCATTACACTTCTTTCTTGGTCTTGAGATTAGCCAGGATGCCACAGGCATCAAACTCTCTCAGGCTAAGTATGCACAGGATCTCCTTGAGAGATTTTGCATGACTGACTGCAAGCCAGCACCGACTCCTTTTCTATTTGGGGTCCACCTTGAGGATGGAGGTGACACTCCATTAGTTGACAGCACTCTCTACCGACAGCTAGTGGGGAGCTTATTGTACCTCACCCACTCCAGACCAGATCTCTCATATGCTGTAGGGGTAGTTTCCAGATACATGCAGGAGCCGCATGAGCTACACTGGAATGCTGCCAAGCGCATCCTCCGATATGTGCAGGGTACCATCACCTTTAGGATTCACTATGCAGCAGGAACTGCATTGAATCTCCTTGGCTTCACAGATTCTGATTGGGCGGGAGACAACATTGATCGCAAGTCCACCTCCGGATATTCACTCAATCTAGGATCTAGCCCTATCTGTTGGTCGAGCAAGAAGCAGGCTGCTATTTCTCTCTCTTCAGCTGAGGCCGAGTACATAGAAGTAGTCAACATCACCATTCAGGCTCTGTGGCTACAACACTTCCTCACTGAGTTGGGCGTTCAGTTCCACCAGCCCATTGTCATTTGGTGTGACAACCAGAGCACTCTCAAATTTTGCAGGGATCCAGTACAATTGTAGCGGACGAAGCACATAGAGATCCATATGCACTACATCAGAGACTTAGTACATGATCGGGTCATTGATTTGCAGTTCTGTCCCTCAGCATAACAGACTGCAAACATCTTCACCAAGGCATTAACTGAGCAGAAGTTTCGCTCTCTGCGTGATCGTCTTGGAGTGAAAGACACAGTTGCTTAGCAACTGCCTTTTCTTCCTCTTTTATTTTGATTACATTGTATTTTGAGGGGGGGTTTTTCCCACGAGGTTTTCCCTCTTTCCTCAATTTTAATACAAGTTGCACTGTATGTTGGGTGACCTTTGGCCTACATACGGACTCTTAGTTAGAGCATGCGACTACATGCAACTACTACATATCTACATGCAGACTCTTAGTTAGAGCATGGGATTGCATGCAAGATTCCTTTTGCATGATTTACTCCTTGATTTTCTCCTTTTTTTAACTCCGCAACTGACTAGTTATCTCCGGAACTTGTTGTAGGTGTTGAGTTTTCTCATTGGTCACCACTATAGTGCATTACCTTGGGATCTTCACCCAGTAATGCTATATCATGAGCATTGTAACATATTTTCTAATGAATCATTCTTTTCTTCTTTTGATTTTCTTTTAGTGTTTTTGCTCTGCAAAGCTGTGTGTTCAACCTTTACTAGCTAGATTCATCTGTGCAGGTTTCCTAACACATTTACAACCCATGATTGCAGTCTTTCCTCTGTTTTATAGTTTCTTTCCTCATCGCATGAAACTACCTTCCATATCACACTTGAAAGAAAATATGATTTTCAATATGCGCCCGCGTAAGGCACAATCTTTATTAATATTTATCCGAAAACCAAATAATTTTATAGACTAACAAACTAAGCATTAAATTCTCTTGCTAATAAAAACAATACTTAAAAAAAAACAAAAAAGACTTTTTCATAGTTTTTCATATAAACGTTATATGAACCTCTGCATGAACCTTCACGTTATATGAAAAGTGACCACGCACTTAACAAAAAAATAATGTTTTTATTTGTATTAACGCGCCTCTTCTTACGATGTGTTGCATGCTAACACTATCCACGAAATACAAGTCCTTAGTCCTTTAATGCTATTAAAACCGAAGTAGTTAATTCATAAAAAGTGTTAAAACTTGTAACGCGGTTTTTCGCTAGGCCTACGAGCATTATAATGCACTAATTACTATAAGGTAGGTTATAGTTTAAACCAGAGAAAACATTATTTATTTCTTTTTTCTCATGGATTATCGCTGATCTGCTTTCTCGGTTTCTTTGTAACCTTGCTTTGATATCAATTTGTCGAAAAAACAGAGGAGCTTAAATGCAAATTTAAAAAATAACACAATATGAGATCCAACTTTTCTATTGATTACACAAATTTGATTCTTGCAATCAACTAAGTGAAGGGTATTTAAATCTTTTCAACAATCGACTTGCCTAAAATAAGTTCATGCAACCACGCACTGAACTCGTCTATCACTTAACTTGAGTATTTATAATTTCTAATAGAATGATCACATCTCCACTATGAAGAGACTTTGTTTTTGGTTTGAAGTTGTATGGTGTTCTACCTCTCAAATGGCTCATGACCCTATTTGATTACATGGTATATATATCAATTTTTATATTATTTTAGTGGTTTTTGTTTTTTCATTTTATTAATTTTATGTTATTAATATATTTGGATTCATCTTAATTCTAGATGATGCAAACCTTTTTTAAATATACACGTGATCATAACACTACATCTTATACATTAGCTTAAAACAATACAATTAACTAAGACATGAATATGGATCTCTATTGCCTAAATCCATTCACACAAGCTCCAATCTCCCTATGCTAAGGGTTGAAGTTGGTTGGAACTCATTATTTCGCCTCTTAAGTGTGGACAATATAGATGTTATACAAGGGTTGGTTGAGGAACTAGAGTACTAGTGATAAATTGAATAGGACTAAGCCCAGATAAGTAGTCTAATTAGTTGAATCCCTTGCCAATCCACTGGCCCTCTATCATGAGGTGTGAGTTCGACATTTTGTGTTTTCCCAAGTCAAGTTACGATAATCAGGATGAATGGGCATCTAGCCCTTGGCCCACCCATTGGTCATTACTAGGGAAAAGAAGGAGCACTTGTCACTTGTGGTCGTTCATGCGATAACCTAGGAAATGTTACTAAGGTTACCGCTTGCTTGCTTGCTTTAATGCTTTCATGCCTACCCTTAGGCACAATTCTCTTTGCAATCATCATGAACATCATATTACATAACATAGGTGTGTTCGTTGTGCAACTATGTATTGTTTTAGATTTTTGGTGATATTCGGTATTAGGTTCCTGAGTGAAAAAAGTTGTATTTTTTTATAAGGGCATGTTTGCAATACCTTAAGAGTAGACATGAGATCAAGTGAATGGTACAAATCATCGTCTGGGATGAGGGAGGAATCTTAGTGTGTGTCAAAGGGTAGATTCTAGATTTAGAAGTGAAATGTGGCAATATCAAGGTTTAAAATAGCAATTAGAGTTTAGAAATGTCCATTTACTATTGTATTATGTTTTTAGTGTAAAATTTGAGGAAATGTTTATACATCTAGATATTTGATTCCAATAGGATTTTGACAATTCCCAAGCTATGATGGATCTAAACTAGTTTAATGGCTAATATTTTTTTTTAATATGTAATTTGACCATGTCAAAATATTTAAATAACATAACATAATAGCATAATACATCTTATCTTCAATATTTCTTTGGAGAGCACCTCTTAGTTTAATGATTGAAATTTTCTTTTCATATTTTATTATATTTATGTTTATGTGTTTTTTTAAGTATTTTTTATTTTTATAATTCTTTAAGCCTATTTTATTTTTGAAATTTTGTAATATTGGTTTTCAATTTTATATTTTAAATTCATTCTTTTTATATAATGTGATTTTTCTTTTCTTTTTTTCATGCAAGTAATTTTTTTTTCTTTCTTATTTTATATACATATATTTTTTCCTTTTTAACATCAATTTTAGTTTTTTAGGCTACTAATTAAAAATACAAATTTTAAGCTTGAATTAAAAAATATATTTTTTACCATGAAAAAAAAGCTAGTAAGCTTGAATTAAGCTTGATAGATGTATGGTTCCATCGTTTTTCTCTTTTTGGCTGGAAATATTGTCTATTTATCCATAATGTACATGTTTTTCTCTATTATTAATATAAAAAATATACAATTTTTTCTTCTGAAGAAAAATGGCATTACTAATAACATGGTTTTATTAAAAGGATGATCTTATGATTTTAGTTAGAATAATACCAATTTCAAATGACATGATTTATAAACAACAATAATTTTTGCACCGTAAAAAAATATGGGGGTGCTATTAAGAACACCACATTTCAATTCAAGGGTTGATTTTAATACGTTGTAACAACACTTATCAAATCCATGGTTTCAAAGTAATTGCAATTTTAATCTTAAGTAAAAAATGGTGTCAATTGATTAAAAAAATGTCACTATTAGTCTCATGTTTTCATTTAAGAGTTGACTTTAAGGTTTCATTTAGCAATATTATGTGGCTATTAATGTGATGATTGCAATATTTAATCTTGAAAATGAGCTACCAATAGCACCACTTTTGATTGGTGTTCCATTTTGGTGTTTTTAACTCAAAAATATGGTTTTTTTTTGGGCTAATTTCTCTTTTTAAGAAATAGAGAGATTTAAGAGATTTTTCTCTGATACCAGAAATAGAGAGATTTAAGAGATTTTGCTCTGATACAAGAAATAAAGATATTTAAACAGATTGCAAAAGACTGATCGCAAAGGACTGATCACAAGCAAACATAGAGAGAAAGCCTTAGTATTAGAACTTACTTTTAATTAAAGTCGAAAACCATCAACCATCAAATCTAGGGCAGATTCCTCTTCCTCAACCGAGCATGCGTGCGCAACTATGACCTCTCTCTGGTATCGGGTCTTCAAACGCCTTCACCTTACAGCTCAAAGTTCTTTTGGATTACAAGAACTGTCCTCAGATAGGCAGCCTAGTAGGCTTCGATATTAATCAAAAAGCAGAAATACACAAAGCTTATTACAATATGAGATCTCAGAGCTCTCTGTCCAAAAACGATGCCTTGAACTCCTGCTGATCTCTCATTTCATAGACTTTCTAACGAATCTAAGCTTAGGTAAGACATGACACAAAAGTAGAAATAATTGAGGGTCCTGTTGGTATTTCTTTCACCGACGGTGTCTACTCAACGTTTTCTAGTACAATGATTTTAGCTACAACATGTGACCACATTATCACATTGCTAGCTAAAGATTCTACCAGGGTCCCATCAGACTCCTATTGGAATCATAGTCATTATCCTGATCAGAAGAATCATGTGCTGGCTCGTACTCATCGAGTATCTTCTGGTAGTGGTGTTCTATCAGCCTGTTGTATTCTTCGTCGATATATGTTGTTGGGTCCTGAGCATCTGTTCATTCATCCTGTAAAATAGATGATGTTGCTTTCCCTTTGTCGTCTCCATCTAACATTATCGTCTTTCGGGATGCTGCTTTTGAATATTCTCCTTTTATCTGTATTTGTCTTCATCTTGTGGAGGCCCGGTTGCTGAGGTGTGTAGATGGCTTCTTGTTTCTCCCACTTGTTAAGAAAAGGTAAAGCGTTGATCTCGATGTCTAGAAAAGAATCTTTAAAGATATTTCTTACTATGGTGATCTTTGTACTGCCAATTCGATGCCATTTAGGAGTTCCCATTTAAAAATTTGAAACATATTAGTTGAACTTTCGATTGCATATGAAACCCATTGTCTGCAATTATTACTCATAAAATCTTTGTGTTGCCAGCCTAATTCGAAAATCATTGATGTGCAGATTCTTTTTGAAATCATTAAACTTATTATATGGATGACATTGTTATTCCAATTAGGTGAAATAGCAGTGATAGTTACCAAAGCCTTTTGATTAACCACAAATTTTAGTACTTTGGGTTCTCCTTGTAAATCATCCATTTTTTGAAGAATCTATAGTTTTTCTGCCAGCTTTAAATTCCCAAATTCGTAACCAACCAGCATGTTGCTTAATCATTTCTTCATTGTTTCTTGTTTCGATTTCTCCGATCCTTTCATGGCTGAAAACTTGTGCAAACGGATTGGGATCAATACTTTCTCTTAATCTGAGGCTGTGAAAATCTCAAGGGGATGAGAAAGTTCTAAGATATTGCATCGTCTGTTGAATGCATTGAGATATCCTCGTAGTTGGCTTTTTTCTGCAGAAGCCCTCTTTTATCTCCCAGTTAGCAAATCCTTCAAATATCTCATATTGAGGAAAAGTATCGTTTGCTGCATAATTCTCATCAAACCTTTGTAAGAAAGAGGCTTCTAATTCTTCAAAAATGTCGGGAATTATTAAAGATAAAATAAATTTTCCTAATTCAGGCTTTATAGGAATCTCTTCAAGATCTAAGAGCTTTGCTCCTGTGAAAATGCTGAGAGAAAAATCCACCCCTCCAATAAGTTCATAAAAAATCAAAACATTGAGGGTCCAGATCATTTTGACAGTGTATTCGCTAGACCATAGATCAGTTAAAATTCTAAAAAAGATTTTCACCTTCATATTAGGAAAAGGATATGTCTTTACCAGTGTATCATCTAGGCCTAGAGAAGTACCTATATTCTTGGATTGCCATGCTTGGCATTTTCGTATCCAAGTATTTCTCCTCAGTCTCATTCCTACAACCCTTTTGATTTATGCTGCAAGGTGGCTTTCATGTGCTTCAAATATCCTAAATCTATCAACAAAAGTAGAAAAACTATCGTCCTGGGGACCTTTACCTGGAATGGTAAAGCACGAACTTGTACAAGTCAAGAAAGATTTATTCATATCCCTGGTTAATGAATCTGTCAAAAAATTTGAATTACCTGGGATCCACTCGACTTCAAAATCGAACTGTTGGAACCAAATCTGCTAAGCCAAAATTCTTCCTTTTGCAATTTGTCTTGAGATTTTGGCAGATAGAAAATGTTGAAAATTCTTAGAGTCTATGCGTATTAATAATTTTACAGGAGTCAGATATAATTAAAATATTTGTATCCCATTAAATATAGCCAATGTTTCCTTTTCTGCTATGAAGTAATTCTTTTGGCTAGGTGTAAATTCTCCTGAAGCATAAGCACAGAGTTTTTCTTCGAATTTTACTTCATATGATTCTCTTCGTTCTAGAAGAACAGCTGCCAAAAAATCTAGAGAAGAATCAGTTTGAAGGATAAGAAAACCATCACCTGGTGGCTGAAGCTTTAGTAGGTGCTGACATTCTGCTTTCAATTGTTGCACTGCTGTTGTTGCTTCTTGTGACCAACCCTACTTGAGATGTTTCTCTTCGTTCTAGAAGAACAACTGCCGAAAAATCTAGAGAAGCATCAGTTTGAAGGATAAGCAAACCATCACCTGGTGGTTGAAGCTTTGGTAGGTGTTGACATTCTGCTTTCAATCGTTGCACTGCTGTTGTTTCTTCCTGTGACCATCCCTGCTTGAGATGTTTCCTGATTGGCGCTGTTTTCTCTGTCAGATTTGGAATATATTTGTGAAGATAATTCAAAACTCCTAAGAACCTTTGAATTGTCTTAGTATCCTTTAGTTCATCTGGAAATCATGTCAATTTGGTTAATACATGTGGTTGCATTTGAATTGCACCATTGACTACATTAATTCCCAGAAAATCTATGCTGTCTTGGAATAAAGACATCTTTCTTTCTGACAGGACTATACCATGCTGCTGGACCTCTTTTAAAAATATTTCTAAATGCTCTAAATGATTTTTCATATCTGGATTATGGATAAGGATGTCATCAATATATGTGACAGTAAAATCATACTTATTAAAAATAAAATCCATTCTTCTATGGAAGAATGCAGGGGTGTTTTTCAAACTGAAGGGGACAACCTTCCATTGGTAAAATCCGGCTGGGCATATAAAAGCAGTTTTGTGCCGGCCCTCTGGCTGTATTTGGATATGATAATACCCAGACTTCATATCAAATTTACTGAATACTTCCTATGCTATATTTTTTGCATGATAGTTTCTGGCCTTAGCAATGGATAGTTAAAGCTTTGAGTGATGACATTGAGGGGTTTATAGTTTATCACCATTCTGGGTTTACCCCTAACTATCTCTGAATGATTTCTTACCAGAAACGCTGAGCAAGAGTAATGGGACTCACTAGGCTCTATGAGTTGCATCTGCAGTAGCTCTTTAATCTGTCTTTTTATTTCTTGCTCATCTGAGGGAGTACAAGGAATTAATTTTCCTTTGACTCCGTTGTCGTGCAAGGTTATGATTTCTTGCATCGGACTTTCTGTTTCCCAAAACTATTGTGGGTTCTCCCAGCAACACTTTAGAAGTCTTTTTGGATATCATCTTGTTCTGTAGACCAGTTGGGATCTACGCATGACAATTGTTTTGTTTTGGATTCTGCTCTTGCTTCATAGATCTGCAGGACTTCCTACCAGTCATTAGAATCTATTAATGGCTTTCTAGCTCCTACTCTTTTCTGGCTATTTTCATATCTTGCTTCTGAATTTGCAATAAACAGTCTAGGAATAGAAATAGCTTTCTTCTTCAAATTAATAATCAGATTATTGTCAAATTGATAACTATGTTAAAAATAGAATTTGAATATGAAAACCACATTTTAAATTTGTCTTATAAATATTCAATCCCAAATATATTCATAAATTAAAATAAAAATAAAATCATCACTTTTATTTGTCAATTAATTTCTTATCATTAAAAAATCCTTATAAATCTTGAAACATTTCCAAACTATGACAATTGAATTTAGAATTTCTACAATAATTCCAAAATTAGAATCTTATTACATATATTAACATGTTAAGTATTTTCATATATAATTTTAAACTATGTTAAGTTCAAAATTGAGTTCTATCAATCAAGATATTTTAAAATATCTAACATAAAATAATAAAATACATCAACTATTTAACAACATATTTATCTTAAAATGAATACAATTTAAAAATATATTAAAACT
>APFE031209286.1:11886-29695 GCA_000404065.3 Pinus taeda
AAAATTTACAATTATATATATCTATATATTTCCCAACTAGGTTAATCTTAGGCCTTGGCCAGGCCTAATATGTGTTTGCACTAAAGTCTTTTCCAGAAACATTCAAAAACACAGTGTCGTCGTAGTGGAGATGTGATCATTCTGCCTTCAAAAGGGTTTACGCTTAAGTTTTTTAGCCACCTATTTGTTTATACGCGAACTTGATAATTTTCCTCCCCTATGGGGACTTGTTTGAAAATATTTTGAAGTCAAGCGAGGTACAGTAACGACACAAATCAGAAAATCGCATAGTTTCGTGCATGGATTTCACCCAGCGCTCACTCAAATTGGATTCCAACCATTAACTCATTTTCTGGAAGTCCTAGTGATCATCAACCAACTTTTATTCAGCTTGGACTTTCTGTATATTAATATTGGTTTTTATTTATAAATATATATATTTTAAATTTCAATTAAATATTGTAAAGAAGGTTCACTTATTTCCACTCCCCTCCACTAAGTGGAGTTCTACCTATGGAGGCTTCAAACCCTTTTTTTTTTTATTGGAATTGATTTTCCGATTTTTTTTTTATGAAAAAATAGTTAAGCAAAATTTACATAAATGTTTTTCTTGGTTTTTTTTTTAAATTTTATAGTTTATTCTTAATAGTTTAAAATTAAAAAAATAAAATATTGTTTTTTTTATTTAAATTATATCTTAATAATTAGAAAAAGGACTGTAAATCTCTCATTTAAATTTAATTTTTGTTGTCCTATAAAAATTTAGGGCATTTAGATTATGATAAGATTTTTTTGACGATGATAACTATATGTGAGATACTTTTTAATTTTTCTTATTACCACAAGCTTCTCTTATTATTATTAGTGTGTTCTTTTAGTTCATCAAACAATTACCACAATAAAAGAGACAAGAACACAAGATGATGGCTTCAGCTAGTGAAAAACCTATCTCTCCTAGAAAGGGAAACCCTTCTGCAAAATTCTCTTATTGAAGCTTCAATTCACAAATGCCAAACCCTAAATCCTTGACAAGTAGACCCTCCAAGCACAAAACAGAGTCCATATTCCTTTGGTCCTTCAACTGATGCCTCCTTCTGCGCTGCACCTTGATATTTTGTTCTTCTTCCGACAACTCATAACACAAATGCAGAAACCCTAGGTCTCCTTTTTTTCTAAATAAAACCATTCTATTGATATGAAACAAAATAAAAGTACATCGAGGCTCTGGCCTCAGCAGTGCTGAACAACGTTTGTCAAAAAATATAATAGTCTAAGCACGACTGCCCCATCGATGGGGAAACCAGTCCGTGAAAGAAAAAAAAAAAAAAAAACACACACGGGTTACCAGTTTTGACCAAAAATACCAAACATTGCAAAAAACAACTAGGAGGAAAGTTTTTACTAAACATGACATAACATAAATCATCCAATCAACATAAGAAAATGCCAGCTGGCAGAAAGGCAACACCTGGCTGCCAAGTGTCAATCATGATGGACCTCCCAGAGGTCGTCTAGGGCAAGCTCTTCCTCGATAAGACACGTGTACTTGTACCACTCCTCCTCCTCTGCTGACGTGCCGCGCTAAATTCCATGAGCTGGTTGAGTGCCAGTAGAGCTGCCTTTAGTTGCATGCAGGCTGGATGTTTCTCTTGCCCTGCCACCAGGTGCCTTCGTGTCTCCAGCTCTGCCTTCAGCAACTTGCTGACTGCCAACCAGCTCTTTTCCATGCGGGGTGGCAAAGTCCTCAACTAGCTGTTGCTTGCTTGGGACTCGGGCACTCCTGTTCCTTTGAGCGGCCCTCTGTTGCTCACCATTGTTCTCTGGCAAAGCTTCTTGTGGGTCATTTTCCACAGAGAAGGTGATGGTGACTGTGGCGGTGATAACAGGGATGTGAAGAGTGTTGTGGAATCGAAATTGAGTCGTGTGAGGAGCAGGGTGAGGGGAAATGGGAAAATTGGTCGTATGAACAGTTGTGTCCCTCCTGCGAGTACCTTGGAGCTGAGCTTGTCCTCTGCCACTGCGGGTATCTGGATACCGACCAGAGAAGGTGCTATATGGATTTGAAATGTCAGGAGAAGAGGAGGGGGAGGCAGATTTAGGGCTGGGCGTAGCAGGAGGATGGATGCCTCTGCCATGACTGCCCCCTCTTCTGCTACGCATGCGGTGGCAGATGCGAGCCATGACGAAATTCGTTGCAGAGCTATTAGTGGGGAAATTGGAGAAATGGATATGCAAAGAGCGAGCGAAGGAATTCTGAGCTGGAATCAGATTGCAATGCATGGTTTGGGAGAAATGATAACCATTTCTAATGTCCATGCAGCTAAGCAGCGAAAAACGGCTTCTAGTGACGGTGCAAGAGCAAGGCTCCGCTGCCTGAGGAGGGAAAATGCTGTGGAGCAGAGGAGGAAAGACTGCGTTATGGTCTGTGGAGGCCATTGCCTTGAGCTTGATGGATAATTCTCGACTGGAGCACCCAATTAATGGCACTTGCAAGGTGCCATGAATTCCATTCATTCTAGCTTGGGAGGGGAAACGGGCGGCCATGTGGCTAGTCCTCCCGCCGCCTGTCCATCTAATCACCATTAATGTCATGGTTATCACCCACATCCGGGTAACCCTAGGTCTCCTTAGAGACCTCTACTATAGGATATTTCTTCTGTTCTCTTCCTCACTTGGTAGTTTTCCCTTTGCTTGATGCTTAGGCTACAAGATGGGAATTTCCTTGAGGTATATTTTTGAGTTGAGAGGCTAATTTCTCGCACATGTGGCTGATCTAGGCTTGAAATTGACCCTTTTTATTTCTCCCTTCCTTTGCTTTAGGTGTCCCTTTCTTTGTTTGACGAGGAGGATTAATTAGTGATCTTTTGTAGCCCAACCAAGCTTCTTCTTATGAATGTAATAACTGATACGATATGGAAACAGAATGAGACCTTTCACATTCGCACGTGTGACTGTAATTAGGTCTGAAATAAGCCTTCCAAACTTAGCCTTCTTTCCTTCCTTTCTCGTTGGATTAGAGATACCTTCTTCTTCCATCTTCGCACTTCTTCTAGCCTTCTTCTTTGTTGATTTCAGATATCACTTAACGATACATTTGTGAGGTCGAGGTGCCCTATATATAGGAGTCCGTCCCTCCTATTTAGGCCGACTTGAGCTAGTGAGGCCAACTTGTCCTTAAGTGCATAAAAAATTCATTGTGAGCCGATGTGAAGAGGAGATTTGTCTTTTCTTTGGAGGATCACATTTGACATACTTATTTGATAGATTTACAAAGTGTAACATGCCCACATGGGTCTTTAACAATTACATTGACTCTTTGACTTTCCTAGAATCACTTAAAGATGTGCTTGACCTATCAAATGGGCAAGAAACCCATTATTGATAATGACAAAAATAATAATCCCTTTTATTTTACAAGTACAAAGATCAAAGTTACATTTATGAAGATCGAACCTAGTTACACTTTCTTCAACACTCCCTCTTAACTAGGGAGGTATTCATAAATCATTACAAGGTGTTTGGACATTTTCAATATGAAGAATTCACATAAGAGAAATTGGAGTGGAAATCCATTTGTTATAGCATCATAGTAACCAACATTGTTTCCACAACAAGGCCTTGACTCACATCTCTATCTCTCATCAATTCAGAGCACAATGTTGGCGAGACCAATGACTATAGACACCTTCATCATTGTCTCTCAAGGTACATACCGACCCGGGTGTTCATTGATTATGACCTTCTAGGAATATTCTTCTCTTGGGTTCCCAACCCTCAAAGAATAATGGTCCTCTTGCTTGCTCTTATCTTGGATGCCCTACACATCCTCAAGGAGAATCAGATGCCAGATGATTAACCAATCCTCCATTCTTTCTTCCCAGCTGAAGACAAGAATGTTGTGTCTATCTCTCCCTCTCAACTGGGAAGATATGCTCATTCTTGTGAAGGAATGTACCCATGCTCCCTCTTAATTAGGGAGTTTTTCAGATCTCCCTTTCATCTCGGGACTCTTCTTTTGATCAAAAACTTCTTTTTGTGGGCCCTTTTGTTGCTTGATCAATTTATTTCCTTGATGTCATGAGATTCATTCGAGCTTCTTCCTTGTAGGGCATTAGTCATCCATCACTTTCCTTCTTGGTTCGTCATGTCATTCTTATCTTCATGGAAAGTGGCTTACTTGATACCTATCTAAAACCTTCTTCATATGGCTACTTCTTTCTCATCATGCTTATTTCTGGAATTTCCATCCTCCACATGAATGCTAGTTGTACTTTCACTTACAGCTGTTGTTCCAGTAGCCCTTGATGACCCAATCTAGATATTACTTAAGAAAAATAAAAATATAACATGAAGTCAAACAATACCTTTTGATATGGATTTTCATCATGAAATCGTGTTGGCTTGAATCATATGTATCCTGAATGTTCACATCTCCAAGGCCTTTCCAGGTGTCAACGGTCCTCTGATCTTTTTCTTCCTTTGTCAGAATTATCGTGCCTTCTTCCAGGAGATGTCTTAACAAATTTGTCGGATGTTGATTTCTAGTGTCGACGATCTCTTTCTCTCATGTTCTTCTTTATAGGTTCTCTTCTCAATCACCTCATAGTTCATATGATGACATTTCTCATGTTGACCTTTATCGAAGTGTGGACCATGTCTTTCACTCATATTTTTAATGAAAGAGATCTATCCTTTTTCTTGACCATGCTACCAAAGAAATTCCCATGCTCATTAACACAAATGATGGCATGACTTCATTGAAAACATAGATGCATACATACCTCATCTTAGTTCTTTCCTTGATCATCTATTCTTCCTTTGGTAACTTGCTAGATTTAGATTACCTTAATCTCCTTTGCTTTATTGTATCTTCCTTGCCTACAGACCATCCTTTCTTGAATCCCCATAAGTGGAATTCCCATCAAGACATCTTCCTTTTCTGAAAGTCATGAACCTTCTATTGAAGATTCCACCAGTGGATCCTTATAATCCTTATCTTAATGATGCTTCTTTCTGTTGATGATAGTGGCCTTCTAAGATGATTCTTCCTTATCATGATCATTCCTTTATGCATTTATAAGGTCATTCAATGGCTACATCCTTCCTTGTTTCCTTCAAACGATACCTCCTTTTGCACTACAGCTTGATATTTTATTCTTCTTTCGACAACTAATAGCACGACTACAGAAACCCTAGGTCTCCTTAGAGACCTCTACTATAGAGTATTTATTATTTTCTCTTCCTCACTTGGAATCCTTCCTTTTTCTTGATGCTCAGGATAGAAGATGAGACTTTTCTTGAGGTATATTTCTGAGTTGAGGGGCTGATCCTCCTAACACTACTACAGGTCTAGTTTCTCCCACGTGTGGCTAATCTAGGCTTGAAATTTAACCTTTTTCTTGCTCCCTTCCTTCACTTTAGGTGTCTCTTTCTTCAGTTGATGAGGAGAGTTAATTACTGATATTTTCTAGCCCAATTGAGCTTCTTCCTATGAATGTAATAGCTAATCTGATATGGTAGCAGAATAAGTCCTTTCACCTTCGCACGTGTGACTGTAATTAGGTCTAAAATGGGCCTTCCAATCTCATCCTTCTTTCCTTCCTTTCTCACTGGATTAGAGATACCTTCTTATTGGTTATTCACACGTATTCTAGCTTTTGTCTTCGTTGATTTCAGAGATCACTTGATGATATATTTGTGAGGTCAAGTTGCCATATATATGGGAGTTTACCCCTCCTATTTTGGCCGACTTGTCCTTAAGTGCATTAAAAATTCATTTTGAGATGACATGAAGAGGATATTTATCTTTTCTTTGGAGGTTAACTTTGACATATTTCTTTCATAAATTTACATAGTGTAACATGCCCACATGGGTCTTTAACAATTATATTGACTCCTTGACTTTCCTAGAAGCACTTCAATATGTGCTTGGCCTATCAAATGGGCAATAAATTCATTCTTGATAAGGACAAAAATAATAATCTTTTTTTCTACAAGTAAAATATCAAAGTTACATTTATGAAGACCAAACATAGCTACACTTTCTTCAACAACGTAGAGACATGGATTTGTTCTCAATGCCTTTGAACGTGGCTATAATATTTTTTTAGCACAAACACTTTTAAAGGAAAAACGATCACATCTCCACTACAACGAGACTTTTTTTTTGGCGTTGAATTGCCATGGAATCGAAGCTGGCTTTAGGGGAATTTTAAGGTCTAAAACGAGCCTCCTAAAAACTTATAAAATAATAATGGAAATAATAAAATAAAATTACATTACATCATCAAATTTTAGAGGGAAAAAAGATAAAAACTACTTTTTCAACTTATCTCCCTATGGGTTTACTCAAATTTCAAGCGAGAACACTCATTGGATGTAGAATTTGATTCCTCATCCAATGAGTACCCATGATTCATACTTTCAATGGACTGTGCCACACGAAAAATGAGTAAGTACGACACCAATGTGTAAGTATGTTTGTGTTCAAAGTTAGATTTTAGCTAATGTTAGCGAACATAAAAATAAAAATTTAAAAATCAAAATAATGTTTATGTAATGAATATAGAAAAAATTAATGTTGGCCCCAAACAAAAATGAAATAACCCTATAGATAAAAAAAACTACAATGCAACTATGCCATGCATTTAGATAAAAAAAAATTACAATACAATTATCTCATCCCTTTAATAGTTCTTTTATTATAAGTTGAATTTGAATGGATCATAAATTTACCTTCAAATTTTTTTTTTACCACATTAAAATTCCAAATTAGGTAAAATTTAAACATATTTACTCTTTACTAAAGACAATACCATTTATTAAATCAAAATAAAAATGTTAATTCAAAACAAAGAATCCAAAATCTTGCTTTAAAATCTTTTAATATTTCTTTTAATTAATTATTTATAAAATGAATCTTTAAAAGGAAAACCCCATATCTTATGGATATATAAAATCTACATACGCACAAATATTCTATGTCAAAGTTGTAATATTCAAAAATATCATTTGATGTAGTTTTTTTATAAATTTTGTTATCATGCTGAGTATCACACTAATGTGTAAGTATGTCTGTGCTCAAAGTTAAATTTTAGCTAATGTCGGCCAACATAAAAATAAAAAATAAGGAATCTTGATAATATTTATGTAATGAATATAGAAAAAAATAATGTTGGCCCCAAACAAAAATGAAAATAACGCCATATATAAAAAAAACTACAATACAATTATCTCATGCGTTTATATAAAAGAAATTACAATACAATTATCTCATGCCTTAAATAGCTCTTTTATCATATAAGTTAAATTTGAATGGACCATAAATTTACCTTCAACAAAAAAAATTACTACACTAAAATTCCAAATTAGGTAAAATTTTAAACATATTTACTTTTTACTAAAGACACTACCATTTCTTAAATCAAAATAAAAAGGTCAATTCAACAAAAAGAATCCAAAATCTTGCTCTAAAATCTTTTAATATTTCTTTTAATTAATTATTTATAAAATGAATATTTAATGCAACCCCATATCCTATGGTATATTAAATCTCTTATAGGCAATTATTTCCTCGTCAGTTGAATATCAAAAATATTTCATTTGATGTGTTTTATTTAATTTGTTATCATGCATGTAAACACATTTTATTCATATTTATATTAATAATATATTATAATATTAATACTATTCAACTTTATAAATTTTAATTAATACAATATTAAATTTAATATAATATTATTATTTTTATATTATACTGATATATATGGGAGGGAAGAACAAAGACTTAGAGTGATAGAGGTGGAGAGATAGATGGAGTGAGAGAAAGGAGGAGAGAGGGAGGGAAAGCGAGATGGAGTTGAAAGGAATGAAAGGGAGGGAAGAAGAAAGACATAGAGAGGGAAAAATGGAGATAGAGAGGGAGTGATAAGGAAGAGATTGAGAGAGAATGTTTATGCTTGGGGGTGAGATAGAGAGAAAAAGAAGGAGATATGGAGAGAAAGGGGGGAAAGAAGGAGATAGGGAGGGAGATAGTGGTAGAGTTTGATGGAAAAGAGAGAGAGAGATAGAGAGAGAGAGTTGAGGGGGATAGATAGAGGGATTTGGGAGAGAGAGGAAGGAAGATAGTAAGGACATGATAGAGAGAAGGAGAGAGGAAGGGAGAGAGAGAGGAAGGTAAGAAGAAAGACACATAGAGAGAAAGGTGGAGAGAGTGAGAGGGAGTGATAAGGGAGATGGAGAGAGGGAGAGGGGAGAGTAGGAGGGAAGAGAGATATAAGGGGGGAGAGAGGGAGAGAATGGGAAGAGAGAGAGTGAGAGAGAGGAAGAGGGAGGGAGAGATAAATAAAATAGTGAAATAATGTGTATAACATTTTGTCAATGTCCCTATACTCCCCATCCAAAATCCTAGAGGACCTCTCCCGTGAAACCGACATGCTTTCCCATCGTGAAGAAACTCCTAGTATGTCCCGTTTCACGATAAAAATAATTCTCCTTTGCATCATTTCCCAAGAATCTTCCGTTTAATCCAGTTTACAAGACCGACGCTACTGAGCAGTTTCCTCCTCACACCAATTTGTATAGATTAAAACTAGCCCTTGTGCCGTATGGAGCGACTGAGCCCTTTCCCAATCACATCAATCCTCTTTTGGAAGGTTTTCTTAACTATGGAGCTGAAGCTTCCATTTCTAGAAGCTTTGTAATGGAATTCTAATAGATGGTTGGGCCGGACGGAGCCAAGGAAGTCAGTTTGGGCTCCTTTCCCCTATTAGGATGGAACAAACTAAAGAGATAAGACCTTCTCCCATGATGAGAGGAACCATATCCCATCCATCCAATTTATATAAACCTCTCTTTTTTTAAGCTAAAACAGTTTTGGAGTTTTAATGATTAGCAAGTCATCTATATCTTGTAGCTTTCTAGTGTATGTTTGAGGGAGAATAGTGTGTTTTTGGTTTGGTTTGAGACTAGAGGGAAAGGGGCCTTAAAAATTCCATTGTTGGGGCTATCCATGAAGTGCTAACAGAACTGTGGGAACCCGGATACGTTGGAGGAGACCAGCAACGTCAAGGCACCGGTTGTAATCTGTTTCTGATTTATATCAATGCAACTATTGATTGATTTCCTATATGAAGTGTCATTTTAAATATTTATGGCTTAATGTTCCTTGACCTATTAAGTAGACCGAATACAATATTGTATGTTTTCACATTTGTTGTTGTTGTTGTTTGCTTGCTTTAGGTATTCGAAGGAAGGAAACAAAAGATAGCTAGAGTGAGGAAGCAGGATCATCACAAAGCGTAATAGTGTTCTAAGAGGTAGGTGCTCTTAGCTTAAAGATATTTTCCATAGATTGTTTGTTTGTAGCTAGACTCGCTCTCTCAGGCTAGAGTAATTGTTTGTGTCTGCATTGAGAATTTACCTACACCACAAATTGGCGACTCCGCTGGGGAGCCAATCCTTCTGTTCGATTGATTGTAATTTTATTGTTTCGTGTGAAATTTTCTAGGACCTCGTTTCCCTTTAGCGTTCTCTGCTTTGCTTGGTTTATTGCTATGAGCCTGAAATTTACAGTGGCAAGTTTGGTCTTAGCCTTTGAATTTGTTTTTTTCCTTGAATCCTCGGTCAGCGCATTTATTTTTCTGATAGTCGTGCCGATCAATGCGAGTTTCTCAAAAATAGTCACGTCGACCCCCTTTTGGCACTTGTTGTCAATTAGGCAGTCAGGCTGATTCCTGTAGGTGGAGATCAAGGTTTACCCTAGATTGTAGCCAGTGTGTCTTGCCCTTCTGATTTCTATCTCTCAGCTTGTTTTGACTATGTTCTCCCTGGCTAGAAAGCTCTTTTAGCTTGGTTTGTATGCTTGGTTGATTTGCATTTTCTTCACTTGGTTTCTTGAGTTATTGGATGCTTTATAACCCTAGGGCATATAGGTTGTCATCCATTCACTTGTTTGTGTGCTCAGCAAGTGAAGTCGATAGTCAAATTTTCTCCTTGCATTTCGTTTGATTAGTCCTTTTGTTGCTTTGATTTCCATTTAACAAGTTTGAAAAGTTTCGTTTGTCGTTTGAGCGTCTCTATGCGAGCATAGATCACATTGCTTATCTTGTTATTGGTTGGATTTTTGCTTAACTGGTTTGAAAAGATTTCTCTTTTTTGCTTTATGTGTTCTTGTGATTGATTGTATTGGAAATGTTTCATTAAAGTGAGAAGTGTTTGTGAAAGATTCATTCCATCATTTCATTGAAAAATACATAATTCTAGTTTGCTAAATCAATATGTTACAGTAGCTAGCATCATTGAAGACTAGAGTCGCATCATCATTTGCATTCGAAAAGAAAATAATTCTCTTTACAGTTGAAAGGACTAGTTGAAGTGCATTCGATAAGAAGATTCAATTGACAAATGCCAAACCCTAAATCCTTGACAAGTAGACCCTCCAAGAACAAAACAGAGTCCATATTCCTTTGGTCCTTCAACTGATGCCTCCTTCTGCGCTGCACCTTGATATTTTGTTCTTCTTCGGACAACTCATAACACAAATGCAGAAACCCTAGGTCTCCTTTTTTTTCTAAATAAAACCATTCTATTGATATGAAACAAAATAAAAGTACATCGAGGCTCTGGCCTCAGCAGTGATGAACAACGTTTGTCAAAAAATATAATAGTCTAAGCGCGACTGCCCCATCGAAGGGGAAACCAGTCCGTGAAAGCAAAAAAAAAAAAAACCACACACGGGTTACCAGTTTTGACCAAAAATACCAAACATTGCAAAAAAAAACTAGGAGGAAAGTTTTTACAAAACATGACATAACATAAATCATCCAATCAACATAAGAAAATGCCAGCTGGCAGAAAGGCAACACCTGGCTGCCAAGTGTCAATCATGATGGACCTCCTAGAGGTCATCTGGGGCAAGCTCTTCCTCGATAAGACACGCGTACTTGTACCACTCCTCCTCCTCTGCTGACGTGCCGCGCTAAACTCCATGAGCTGGTTGAGTGCCAGTAGAGGTGCCTTTAGTTGCATGCAGGCTGGATGTTTCTCCTGCCCTGCCACCAGTTGCCTTCGTGTCTCCAGCTCTGCCTTCAGCAACTTGCTGACTGCCAACCAGCTCTTTTCCATGCGGGGTGGCAAAGTCCTCAACTAGCTGTTGCTTGCTTGGGTCTCGGGCACTCCTGTTCCTTTGAGCGGCCCTCTGTTGCTCACCATTGTTCTCTGGAAGAGCTTCTTGTGGGTAATTTTCCACAGAGAAGGTGATGGTGACTGTGGCGGTGATAACAGGCATGTGAAGAGTGTTGTGGAATCGAAATTGAGTCGTGTGAGGAGCGGGGTGAGGGGAAATGGGAAAATTGGTCGTATGAACAGTTGTGTCCCTCCTGCGAGTACCTTGGAGCGAGCTTGTCCTCTGCCACTGCGGGTATCTGGATACCGACCAGAGAAGGTGCTATATGGATTTGAAATGTCAGGAGAAGAGGAGGGGGAGGCAGATTTAGGGTTGGGCGTAGCAGGAGGATGGATGCCTCGGCCATGACTGCCCCCTCTTCTGCTACGCATGTGGTGGCAGATGCGAGCCATGACGAAATTCGTCGCAGAGCTATCAGTGGGGAAATTGGAGAAATGGATATGCAAAGAGTGAGCGAAGGAATTCTGAGCTGGAATCAGATTGCAATGCATGGTTTGGGAGAAATGATACCCATTTCTAATGTCCATGCAGCTAAGCAGCCAACAACGGCTTCTAGTGACGGTGCGAGAGCAAGGATCCACTGCCTGAGGAGGGAAAATGTTGTGGAGCAGAGGAGGAAAGACTGCGTTATGGTCTGTGGAGGCCATTGCCTTGAGCTTGATGGATAATTCTCGACTGGAGCACCCAATTAATGGCACTTGCAAGGTGCCATGAATTCCCTTCATTCTAGCTTGGGAGGGGAAACGGGAGGCCATGTGGCTAGTCCTCCCGCCGCCTGTCCATCTAATCACCATTAATGTCATGGTTATCACCCACATCCGGGTAACCCTAGGTCTCCTTAGAGACCTCTACTATAGAATATTTCTTCTGTTCTCTTCCTCACTTGGTAGTTTTCCCTTTGCTTGATGCTTAGGCTACAAGATGGGAATTTCCTTGAGGTATATTTTTGAGTTGAGAGGCTAATTTCTCGCACATGTGGCTGATCTAGGCTTGAAATTGACCCTTTTTCTTTCTCCCTTCCTTTGCTTTAGGTGTCCCTTTCTTTGTTTGATGAGGAGGATTAATTAGTGATCTTTTGTAGCCCAACCAAGCTTCTTCTTATGAATGTAATAACTGATACGATATGGCAACAGAATGAGACCTTTCACATTCACATGTGTGACTGTAATTAGGTCTGAAATAAGCCTTCCGAACTTAGCCTTCTTTCCTTCCTTTCTCGTTGGATTAGAGATACCTTCTTCTTGCATCTTCGCACTTCTTCTAGCCTTCTTATTTTTTGATTTCAGATATCACTTAACGATACATTTGTGAGGTCGAGGTGCCCTATATATAGGAGTCTGTCCCTCCTATTTAGGCCGACTTGAGCTAGTGAGGCAAACTTGTCCTTAAGTGCATAAAAAATTCATTGTGAGCCGATGTGAAGAGGAGATTTTTCTTTTCTTTGGAGGATCACCTTTGACATACTTATTTGATAGATTTACAAAGTGTAACATGCCCACATGGGTCTTTAACAATTACATTGACTCTTTGAGTTTCCTAGAATCACTTAAATATGTGCTTGACCTATCAAATGGGCAAGAAACCCATTATTGATAATGACAAAAATAATAATCCCTTTTATTTTACAAGTACAAATATCAAAGTTACATTTATGAAGATCAAACCTAGTTACACTTTCTTCAACACTCCCTCTTAACCAGGGAGGTATTCATAAATCATTACAAGGTGTTTGGACATTTTCAATATGAAGAATTCACATAAGAGAAATTGGAGTGGAATTCCATTTGTTATAGCATCATAGTAACCAACATTGTTTCCACAACAAGGCCTTGACTCACATCTCTATCTCTCATCAATTCAGAGCACAATGTTGGCGAGACCAATGACTATAGACACCTTCATCATTGTCTCTCAAGGTACATACCGACCCGGGTGTTCATTGAGTATGACCTTCTAGGAATATTCTTCTCTTAGGTTCCCAACCGTCAAAGAATAATGGTCCTCTTGCTTGCTCTTATCCCTACACATCCTCAAAGAGAATCAGATGCCAGATGATTAACCAATCCTCCATTCTTTCTTCCCAACTGAAGACAAGAATGTTGTCTCTATCTCTCCCTCTCAACTAGGAAGATATGCTCATTCTTGTGAAGGAATGTACCCAAGCTCCCTCTTAATTAGGGACTTTTTCAGATCTCCCTTTCAGCTCGGGACTCTTCTTTTGATCAAAAACTTCTTTTTGTGGGCCCTTTAGTTGCTTGATCAATTTATTTCCTTGATGTCATGAGATTCATTCGAGCTTCTTCCTTGTAGGGCATTAGTCATCCATCACTTTCCTTCTTGGTTTGTCATGTCATTCTTATCTTCATGGAAATTGGCTTACTTGATACCTATCTAGAACCTTCTTCATATGGCTACTTCTTTCTCATCATGCTTCTTTTTGGATTCATACATGAAGTCAAACAATACCTTTTGATATGGATTTTCATCATGAAATCTTGTTGGCTTGAATCATCTGTATCCTGAATGTTCACATCTCCAAGGCCTTTCCAGGTGTCAACGGTCCTCTGATCTTTTTCTTCCTTTGTCAGAATTATCGTGCCTTCTTCCAGGAGATGTCTTAACAAATTTGTCGGATGTTGATTCCTAGTGTCCACGGTCTCTTTCTCTCATGTTCTTCTTTATAGGTTCTCTTCTCAATCACCTCATAGTTCATATGATGACATTTCTCATGTTGACCTTTATCGAAGTGTGGACCATGTCTTTCACTCATATTTTTAATGAAAGAGATCTATCCTTTTTCTTGACCATGCTACCAAAGAAATTACCATGCTCATTAACACAAATCATGGCATGACTTCATTGAAAACATAGATGCATACATACCTCGTCTTAGTTCTTTCCTTGATCATCTATGCTTCCTTTGGCAACTTCCTAGATTTAGATTACCTTAATCTCCTTTGCTTTATTGTATCTTCCTTGCCTACAAATCATCCTTTCTTGAATCCCCATAAGTGGAATTCCCATCAAGACATCTTCCTTTTCTGAAAGTCATGAACCTTCTATTGAAGATTCCACCAGTGGATCCTTATAATCCTTATCTTAATGATGCTTCTTTCTGTTGATGATAGTGGCCTTCTAAGATGATTCTTCCTTATCATGATCATTCCTTTATGCATTTATAAGGTCATTCAATGGATACATCCTTCCTATATCAAATATATTTATCTGAGCTATCTCTACACAATGCTCCTATATTCCTGAAGGTGGCATTATTATAAATCATGCATTCTATCCTACTCCTACATATTCCTAAGATACCCAAAACTTTAAAGAGAACTTAGATGAAGAAGTTTATCTCAGTCACAGTAGAGATCCGAAGGGGTTTCCTTCTTCAACTTCTTCTCTTCTTCTTTCACTTGCTGTGTAATGTGGGCTTCTTCTTGTTTCCTTTTATTATTTTTGTTCTTGAACTTAGGAAAATCCATTTTATAGTGTCCATATTCTTGGTAGCCAAAGAATTGGAATTTTGACATATCTCTTTTACCCTTTCTTTGTGGACCAACTTGCCAAAATTCATTTTCTCTTGGCCATAGTAGTAAATGCTTGCTCCTTTGATCCCACATCTTCTTTGGCTTTGAGTCTAGTCTCTTCAATTTTGCATAGAGACCAAAGTTCATTCAACAGGGTAGCTTCTTTGTTGGCATATATACTGGATATGGAGTTGCCCCTTTCCTCTAGTAATGCATTCAGCAATACAGTAGTCATCTCTCCGTCTGACATAACTTCTCCTACTTCCTGTGGCTAGTCTCTCATCTCAGAGAACTTCATGAAGTAGGTAATTATTCCTTCTTCCTTGGAGGTCTTCATTTTATATGCTTCGTTATGCAATGATATCACTTCTCCAATTGTATTCATTGAGAATAACTCCACTAGTTTATCGTATATTTCTTTAGATGTTTCACGTTTGGAAACATAAGGAATGAGATGGTCTCTTATGGATTTTATCAAAATCCTTTGATCCCTTTTTTCATCCTTATCATACTTTGCTATGAATTGAGTTTGATCCTTTAAGGAACAGTGACATTCCCTTTGATGTAGTCCATAACTTCATTTTATTTGAGAAGGATATTAGTCCTCTTTTTCCATGCAAGGAAATTAGCAGTCCCAACCAATTTGTTTCTTTCCTTGCAAAAATACATTTTGATATGTTCAGAAGAGGACATAAAAATACTTACTTGAGAGAGTTGTTGTGAAGAGATCGTGAAACTTCCTTGAAAATTTGATGATTTGACTTCTTATATCTTTGAGTTCTTCATGATGCTTCCTTCAAGGTGCCTTATGAGAGATCAACTTGGTGATCAAGACTTTTCAATCTATATTTTTGGAGATCTTCAATGATAAGCTATGATCTGAGTGCCTTCCCTTGAAGATGATGAATTTTTGATGGAAACTCTTCTTGGATGCACTTTTTTGTAAATTCCTTTAGATGGAACGCTTTGTTCCCAGGATGGTAGTCCTTCTTAATGGATCTAGGGGATAGTAATCCTGCTTAATTTTTGTGGACCTTGAATCCTTGCTTGCAGATATGATGCTTCAACCTTCTATGTGTTCTTGAGATTCCCTTCCTTGATGTGTCACCTTAGCTCTGATACCATGTTAAAGAATCTAGGGAATTTAGATTATGATGAGATTTTTCTGATGATGATAAGTATTTGCGAGATACCTTTTACTTTTTCTTATTACCACAATATTCTCTTATTATTATTAGTGTGTGTTCTCTTACTTCATCAAACAGTTACCAAAGAAAAAGAGATAAGAACACAAGATATTGGCTCTCAGCTAGGGAAAAACATCTCTCTCTTAGAGAGGAAAACCTTTCTGCATATTTATCTTATTGAAGCTTCAATTGAAAAATGCCAAACCCTAGCTCCTTGACAAGTAGATCCTCAAAGCACAAGACACATTTCCTCTTCCTTGTTTCCTTCAAACGATACCTCCTTTTGCACTGCAGCTTGATATTTTATTCTTCTTTCGACAACTAATAGCATGACTACAGAAACCCTAGGTCTCCTTAGAGACCTCTACTATAGAGTATTTATTATTTTCTCTTCCTCACTTGGAATCCTTCCTTTTTCTTGATGCTCAGGATAGAAGATGAGACTTTTCTTGAGGTATATTTCTGAGTTGAGGGGCCGATCCTCCTAACACTACTACAGGTCTAGTATCTCCCACATGTGGCTAATCTAGGCTTGAAATTTAACCTTTTTCTTGCTCCCTTCCTTCACTTTAGGTGTCTCTTTCTTCAATTGATGAGGAGAGTTAATTACTGATATTTTCTAGCCCAATCGAGCTTCTTCCTATGAATGTAATAGCTAATCTGATATGGTAGCAGAATAAGTCCTTTCACCTTCGCACGTGTGACTATAATTAGGTCTGAAATGGGCCTTCCAATCTCATCCTTCTTTCCTTCCTTTCTCACTGGATTAGAGATACCTTCTTATTGCTTATTCACACGTATTCTAGCTTTTGTCTTCGTTGATTTCAGAGATCACTTGATGATATATTTGTGAGGTCAAGTTGCCATATATATAGGAGTTTACCCCTCCTATTTTGGATGACTTGTCCTTAAGTGCATTAAAAATTCATTTTGAGATGACATGAAGAGGATATTTATCTTTGCTTTGGAGGTTAACTTTGACATATTTCTTTGATAGATTTACATAGTGTAACATGCCCACATGGGTCTTTAACAATTATATTGACTCCTTGACTTTCCTAGAAGCACTTCAATATGTGCTTGGCCTATCAAATGGGCAATAAATTCATTCTTGATAAGGACAAAAATAATAATCTTTTTTTCTACAAGTAAAATATCAAAGTTACATTTATGAAGACCAAACATAGCTACACTTTCTTCAACAACGTAGAGACATGGATTTGTTCTCAATGCATTTGAACGTGGCTATAATATTTTTTTTAGCACAAACACTTTTAAAGGAAAAACGATCACATCTCCACTACAACAAGACTCTGTTTTTGGCGTTGAATTGCCATGGAATCGAAGCTGGCTTTAGGGGAATTTTAAGGTCTAAAACGAGCCTCCTAAAAACTTATAAAATAATAATGGAAATAATAAAATAAAATTACATAACATCATCAAATTTTAGAGGGAAAAAAGATAAAACTACTTTTTCAACTTATCTCCCTATGGGTTTACTCAAATTTCAAGCGAGAACACTCATTGGATGCAGAATTTGATTCCTCATCCAATGAGTACCCATGATTCACACTTTCAATGGACCGTGCCACACGAAAAATGAGTAAGTAGGACACCAATGTGTAAGTATGTTTGTGTTAAAAGTTAGATTTTAGCTAATGTTAGCGAACATAAAAGTAAAAATTTAAAAATCAAAATAATGTTTATGTAATGAATATAAAAAAAATTAATGTTGGCCCCAAACAAAAATGAAATAACCCTATAGATAAAAAAAACTACAATACAACTATGCCATGCATTTAGATAAAAAAAAATTACAATACAATTATCTCATTCCTTTAATAGTTCTTTTATTATAAGTTGAATTTGAATGGATCATAAATTTACCTTCAATTTTTTTTTTACCA
>APFE031209287.1:0-39557 GCA_000404065.3 Pinus taeda
AGATCTGAGCTAGTTTGTGTGTAACAGGTGGAGATAGTACTGAGTACTTGTGAGAAGTATTGTACTATGTATTGTTACATGTTCTCAATCAATATAATATACAGATAGTTTGGGGTTTTCAGGTGTATGCTTTCCCTGTGATATACTCTGTTGATATGTGTGATTGATGCTTCAATGTGCGCATGCGATTGTTTCTTTAATACTACAAATTGATGATCAACGTAGAGGAGGTTATGTATTATGCATGATTCCGCAAATAGTGTATAATCAGGATAATCTTTGTGAATAAGTGTCATATTATTCAAAATTTCTACATCCCCAATAATTCGATAATGCTGAGAATGATGGCGAATACGCCGCCAAGCATCCTTGGACAAATCAATACAGAAGGAGGATGTCTGGAGGTAGACAATAATGTCTCCATACCAAGGATCAAGGTTACTGATCAAGAAAAGAGTATCATCCAGAAGGCTATCCTCTAACCGAGAGGGAGCAGTAGTAGATGGTAACGAGAAAATTAGTTTAGCGAAGACAAGGGATTTCTTGTATTTGGCCATAGTAAACTCCAAATCGAACTCTTGAAGGATAATGATCCATTTCGAGTATTTGCCCCCTAGTTACTGACGTGAACAGATGTACGTCATCAGGTTGCAAACAGAAATCACTATCGTTGTACGCAACAGAATATAGTGACGGAAACATTGGACAACGTGAATAGTTTCCAAAGAGAGTTTCTCAACATAAGCATATCAAGTCTTTGTGTCAAGTAGGTTGCAAATGAGATAATAGATAACATGCTCAGAACCGTCGTCAGCGTCTTGAACCAAAACCATGCCAATCATGTTGTCGGCAGCAGCGAGATAAAGAGTATAGTCACGATGGTAATCAGGAGGACGCAATAAGGGAGTAGAAACAAGGAGTGCCTTGAGTTGCTCAAATGACTCTTGGGTAGTGGCATCCCAAACAAAGGAAGTGTCACGGTTTAGAAGTTGCGTACAACCTTTAGCAATCTCGGTGTAGTTCAGAATAAAACGGCGTAAGAAATTGGCTTTACCCTGCAAACTCTGCAATTGTTGCGACGAGGCAGGAGGAGGGAGATCTAGGATAGCTTCGACTTAAGGGGATCTAGACGGATGCCCTCTTTAGAGACGACAAACCATAAAAGTCTACTGGATTCGATGCAGAAGACACACCTATGTGAATTAAGACGAATACGGTAATGTCAACATCAAAGAAAAATCTCGTAAAGGTGGTTCAGATGGTCAGATTGCTTTGTTGAATGAGTCAAGAGGTCATCTAGATATGTCTAAACAATGTGACGAATGTCATGAAATGCGTAAGAAATTGCTCACTGGAAGGTAGCATTAGCATTTTTAAGGTCGAAAGGAAGTTTCTTGTAAGCAAAGGTACCCCATCGGCAGATGAAGGCAGTTTTGTGTTGATCAACAGGTGAAATATTGATCTGGTTGTAACCAGAAAAGCCATCCATAAAGGAGTAGATCTCACTCCGCACAATCGTCGATGATTTGGTCGATAAAGGGCGTAGGATAATTATCCTTTGGACACGCATGGTTAATATCATGGTAGTCAACACAAACACTAATAGTGCCCTGCTTCTTGGTTATAGGGACAATATTAGAGACCCAGTCAGTTAGCAGGATATGGAAAATGAACCCGACCTTGAGAATTTTTTCAACTTCTCCCTTAATATCCACAACCTTTCTCAGGTGCACGGGGCGTTAATGTTGTCGAATAGGCTTGGCATCATGATACATAGGGATCTTGTGTACCACGATACTAGGGTCAACACCAGGAATTTCTTCATATGACCAAGCAAAAACGTCACGAAATTCCCTAAAAAGATCGGTATAAAGTTGAACCTCCTCTGGAGTATGGGTAACTCCAATGTGAATATTCTCAATGATACTTGGCTTAATAGAGATGTTGATGGGCATCGTTTGTGTAATGTTCCCCATATTGCCTTTAGCTTGAATAGGTGTTTGAAGGGGCTGTGAAGGGATACAAGAAGCAAACTTCTCTAGACAAGTAGTCATGGCCCCATGGCTTGGGAGAAACGAGGAGCGATGGTGATGATCGAGCCAGGGAGGCTCCTCAAGAGACATAGTCTCAATAATCGCTTCATTCGAAGGAAATATCTCCTATAATGGATCTGAAGAAACACTATCTCTGAGCCAAGGGGATTGCACATACATGTCGAGAGGCCTGCTCGATGGAGCAAGATCAGAAGATGAAGCCGATGTAGAAACAATTTTGACATAGTTGATCTCGGAAGGACTCAAAGGCATGACGTCACCCTAGGAGTCTACCTGATTGACGGGAGGGAGAACCCAAGGATCAACACAGACGAAAATCATGTTAATGGGAGTGACATTTTGAGGTGGGAGCGAAAAGACTTCCATAAGGGCAAGATATTTGAAGAGTCCAGTAGCCATGCTTTCATAAGGAAAGGAGGTATGCTCCACAAATGGCACGTTGCCATTCGAAGAAGAAGAGGCGAAGAAGGGAAATTGGTCAACCGTGACAATTTTTCCTTCATGGGGAAAACAAAGGACAAGAATAGAGATGAAGCCACAGCTCACATGGCATATGTCCAACTTCGACCTAAGAGAAGGTTGTAAGTCAAATTTTCATCAACAACTTCGACCTCAACTTCAACTGTCTTCCCTTCCAGAGTAATAGGAAAACGCCGGAGGATATCGAAAGGACGGGAATTTCTTCCATCAAAGGCTTCCAAGGTATTAGGCAATTGACTCAACATCGGGGAACTGATATCCTTCCAACAAGCAACAGACACGATGCAAGTGGAGGCGCCCTCATTGATAACAGTGCGATGAATGTTCTTGGAGTTAATGATGACTTAAATGAGGAAAGTAATCTAATGAGGCAATCGCGGTACATGATTATGAAGATCAAAAGTAATTAAATCCGAATCGACCAGGTTGATGCCACCAATGGATGATAGCAAAGACTTCCTTTGGGAGGGACAACTTTGGAGGACTTCCAAAGTGTACATAGCCGAAGGGGCTTGGGCTAAGTCCTCAAAAATGCTATAGTGTTGCGCGACACGAGCACTCCCGGAGCACTCCCTTGGTAGGAGGTCGAATGCCTGACTCGGTACTAGGCCGCTCAATATGGAGAGGACCCGTACTGGACAAAGGAGCACTTGAAGGGGCTTCAGGGTCCTTCCTGGTGGGAGGAGGGTATTCTTTTGATTGAGTACTGATATGAATGGGAATAGTCCCAGCCATGAATACTTGAGAGCCAAAAGTGGAAGAAGATTGAGGTTGATCAACGACCATTTGAGTTTGTTGCGAGGGAAAAGGATCCTTGAGCACAACAGGAGTTCCAGATGTGCCTTTAAGCAAACGACTAACTCTGGACCATCTAGGACAATCTTTAGTATAGTGATCCTCGTCACATATGAGACAAGGGTGCTTGGGTTTGCGTTTGGTACCTTCATCGGCCGAAGGCTTAGGAGGATCCTACTTCAGCGGATCAACGTTATTCTTGCCTTTCCCCTTTTTATTACCTTTTGAATCTTTTTCTACCATGAGGGACTGGGTGGCATTGACTTCGGAAGTTTTACCAGGATAAGATGGGGCCTGAGAAGCATTTTCATTTGGAGCAATAGATTTTTTCTTCACATGGGTCGCAGAAGACTTTCGAGAGGATCAATTAACGGAACCAATGAAACCATCAATGGATGGTGTTGACAGAGCTTTAGAAGTTCCGAGTTGCGGAGCATCAAGAAAATAATAATACAGCGTGCTGAATTGGGAATAAACCAAGTTGAGATACTGAGCATGAGTGATAGATTTCTTTTCAATAACACATGCCCCCATGGCGATATCACGGGCTATGAGACCCACAAACGAGGTTGTAAACCAGTCAGTCAGAAGCTGATCAGATATCCAGAACTTAATCAAACGACGACACCTTCTCCATTCATGAATATGATCAGAGATGTGTGTTGTCGTGTCCTGTTTCAAAGATGTAAGGAGGTGTGTGCATATTTCATGACGAATTAGCAATTGAAAGTGAGTAAGAAATTCCATAGTGAGCGAATTGAAATCTTGGAAATTTCCATGAGCTAGCTCAATATACCATTTCGCAGCAGAGCTAGTGAGAGTCTATTGGAACAGACGGAGCCAGATAGAATCGTCAAGCCATGAGTTAGATGAGCACCAAAGGTGATAAGTCATGAGATGAGCCTGAGGGTCTTCTCCATATTTACCGTCGAACTTAGGACAATCACAAGGAATTTTAGTCTGGACCGGTGGCCAATACAGATTATGAAGGATGGGAGCGTTCATCAGCTTGGACACATCAGGGAGTTCCAAAGTTGTCAGGAAAGGTAAATGAGGATTCAAGGACATCATAGGCCTCTGATAAGAGCCAACATTAAGGTTCCATCCAGCTCCTTGCTGCCCCCATTGGTTTGCCCAAAAGGATTCTGCCCATAAGGGCTTTGTTCGAAAGGGTTCTGTCCATAGGGATTATAAGTATAACCAGACTGTTGACCTGAGTTTTGACCACCACCAGCACATTGGGTACTAGCCTGACTGACAGGAGTAGCGTAAGGCTGTTGAAAATTTTGATAGGGATTTACCTGCGGTTGTTGATAATTTTGATATGGGGTAGTTTGAAGCTGCCCTTGGGGTTGATGAAGTGCTTGGAGACCGTATTACGGTTGAGCTCCAAACTGCGCCTGAGGCCCAGGCTACACTTGAAAAGCAGGTTGGGTTTGAAATCCAACTTGAGTTTGGAGACTAGGTTGGGTCTGGAGTCCAGCCTGAGTCTGAAAACCGGGTGGGGCTTGAGAAGTGACGAGCAGTTGAGCACCCAACTGAATAGGAGATGGATTGATTTGACCAGATGGATGTCCTTGCTGAAATTGAGGTTGACCCAACTAGCTAGAAGGTTGGCCTTGTTGATATTGGGGTTGACCTATTTTCCCAAAAGGTTGAGCTTGCTGGGTAATAGGTTGACCTTGTTGATGTTGAGGCTGGCTTGGTTGACCAAAGGGTTGAGCTGACTGAATAGTAGGTTGGCCTTACTGAATCTGAGGTTGGCCTACCTGTCCAGAGGGTTGAACAGGCTGGACAATAGGTTGGCCTTGTTGGATTTGAGACTGGCCTACTTATCTAGAGGGTTGACCTTGCTGAGCAATGGGTTGGCCTGGTTGGATTTGAGGCTGACCTGGTTGACCAGAAGGTTGACCGAAGTAAGTAAAAGAGGAACCTGTAAAGGCCGAAGGTTGTCCCTGTAAGGGTTGTCCTTGTGGGCCAACATGTTGTCCTGGATAAGGTTGCCCTTGATATGGCTGCCCTTGATATGGTTGCCCTTGTTATGGCTGCCCTTGATAAGGCAGCCCTTGATATAGCTGTCCTTGATACGGGGGACCTTGGAAAGCCAAAGGCTATTCTTGACTACCACCGTAAGTAGTACCAGCCCAGCCAACAAATAATGGAATGGAAACCTCAACCGTAGGCTGAAGTGGGAGGGATCCAGTATGATAAATATGAGTCCCTCGAGAATCGTAATAATGCAATGGATTATCTGGATTCGGGTTTTGAAGAGCATACATGTATTGCTCATATGTCCACCCTGCCAGAATGGAACCAGAAGAGAGCGAAACACTACTGGTGGGATTAACGACTCCAGAGGCCGAAGCTGAAGGACCACCACTAGTGGGACCAACTGAAGGACTAGCAACAGTGGTAACCACTGAGGATGCAGCAACGACACTAACAGTAGGAGCTATAGAGGCTGAACAGACAGTAGGTATGGATGGAACAGATGTGACAGACAAATTGTGAATCCGAGGTACAAAAGGTTCTGAGGTGGGGGCTATAGTAAGAGACCACATAGAACTCAAATTAAGAGACAGGGAACTCATGATGTTATACAAGGCGCGATAGCGTAGGGGCAATGTCACGCTAAGAGAGGTGACGCGAAAGGGTTTCGTGGAGAGAGGAACTTTTCCACTCGACACAAGGTTCTCTTCACAGAACACAGAGGGTGTCTCATCCATGTCAGAAGAAGACATTGCAACTGAAACACCAGGGGGAGTAACTGGGAAGTCCTCTTCTAAAGGTTCCCAAATAGGATTCCAATTGATATCGTAAGGTTCCCCTTCTAGAGCACGAGAGTTAAGAGGTTGAATACTTGGGATAATAGGAAGGGTATCACTAACAGCTGATACCTCAGAAGTGACAGGGGATGCAGAGCCTTGGTCGCTTGGTACAGGAGATGGGATCGGTGATTCCACCAAGATGATTTAACTCAAAATTCCTAGAAAAAATAGATAATCAAGCAGGGAAACAACTCTACGCAAACCAACACACAGTCAATACTAACAGGGAAAATATGAGCTTGGTCCAATAAATTTTATGACATTGGAACAAAACTTGACCTTTTCATGTTTAAAGAGTCGAGAAAAAGGACAAAAGATGACTCTAGTCGCCTTCGAATATTTAATGAGCTTGAAAGGACAAGTGCTCAGATGATCATTTTCTTTTAAGGAGTAAAAAAGGAACGAAAGTGACTACTCTGGAGAATTAGACAAGAGGTTTACCAAACTAACCGTAAAACTACATATACACCTTGGTGATCAAATGAAATAAAAAATAACCAAGGACTCTCCGTATGGCAGTCAGTCTTCCCGAATGCTGTGTTTGATGCATTACGATTCGTAAGACAATAAACTTGGCTTCCTATGGATGTAGGATATTAACCTAGTGAGTATTCTGATATATACTCGACAGTATGGGGAGCACAAGTCCGTACTAGTAGCTATTGAATCACAGAAGGAGGAATCACCCAACCTTAAGCGAAAAAAATAGTGACTAGGTTTAACGATGTCGGAGCACGTCCCTAGCCTAGACCTCTAAATAATGTGCATTAAGTTCCAATGCGTTGTTAAGTTCATTCAATTGATCTTAGAAATTAATATTGAATTAAGTTTTAGTTTTCAAGCCCTATCGAATGTATTAGAACAATTCCTAGGATGCAACTACAATGAGTAAAAAATCATTCCTTTCGATGAACAACTACCTAAAGGAGGGTAAAGAGTTCATTTCCAAGCGAACGCAAACCAAGACAGGCAAATGCAAGCACTAAGAAACATAATGCATTAATACACTAATCTGACAATGCATCGATACTACTAATGAAAGATTTAAAGTTTGCCTTCCAATTTCTCAATCATGAAAATTTAGTAATGCAAATGCACTTTCACTTTCGTATGTTGTATGAAGGCAATATTTTTTATTTTTTGGAATTTAAACGACAAACAAGCAAGCGTAAAAACTAACTCATCCAAACAATTGTGATCTATGTTTGATAGTTTGGGAATTGAATCAATGTGAGCAACTGGTTCAACAACCAAATGCTAAAAATCAATCAGAGAGACAATAAGTAGTAAAACAGCCTCAAGCAAATCAATCAAATGGTTGTGGATGAATCTTGAAAGGATGGGTAACCCAAACAAATGACTTATTGACGAAACCTTTAAGGAGCTAGGTCACACGGTCTAAAAACACAAGACTCACTCAATGAAACCAAAGAGAAGGTACCTTAACCAAAAGCAGTCAAAACAAGCTGATGAGAGACAAGAAGCAGTAGGGGATAAGCAAGACTGGGTGATTTAGGAGGTAAAGTTGTAAAAACAACTTATACAGGAATTATCATGGGTTTATAACAAGCAACTTGAGACGAAAAGCAAATTGTCACGAGAACAGAGACAACAACTAGGCGATGTCATCGCAGGTGTACACCTGTCTTCTACGACTATCCGATTTCAAGAATCGTTGCAACTGCATGACGGGATATCTGCGACATGCAGGTTTACTAAAGAGGACAAGTGCGATTTCGTCACAACTGTTAAGCTATCTTCAACAACGATCTTAATAAAGGGAAAAGACAAAATAAAACACCTGAAGGACACCAGATTGATCTTTCAAACAATAAAAAGGACTCCTAGATTGACCCAGGTAACCCAAAACATTTATGGTTTAACCCCAAAATCAAGAGACACTATATCAAAAACCAAACAAGAGAAAATAATAGAAAAAAAAACATACAAAGGACTCCCCCATGGAGTCACCAACTTGTGAATCAAGAAATGTTCCCTTTGCAGACAGAGGCAACCCCTCTAGCCCTAGAGTGGGTCTAGTCACAAAAAAACAAAAAAACAATCAATTTGCTTAAACAGTCATCGTTGAAAGCTTACCTCAACCGATTTTCGATGAAGCTTTCATTGCGCCACTCCAACTATCGTTTCCTTTTCCTCAATGAGCAAAAAACTTGAAACAACACACGAGAACAACAGAACACGTAACCGAGAACAACAATGATCTATTTACTTACAGAGTAAAGGAACCATAAGCTATCGAGTATATTTTACACAAGACATAGGAAATCATCATTGATTGCATTAAAATAAATCAAAAGCAAAGCTTACAACCAAGCCTTGACATCGAAGCTTTCTCGAAGGGTCCAGTTGGTATGTTTCTTCAAGCATTCACTCTCAAGAATGGGTCTCCCAAATGGATGATAACTTTCTCTCTCACTCACAAGCTCTAATACAAGGCTAAGGCAATCCACAACCAATTGCTAAACTATCAGCAATTCACATTGCAAACTTATCAAACTCACACCAAAGCTAGCTAATTTGCTTCAATCCAAAAACCAAGAACTAGATGATAATAGCAATGGGGAGTGATTTTATAGGAGGAGGACCCTCCATGAAATGAGGGAGAGGGAGCTTATCCTCAAGGGAGGTTTCTTGAAAGGTAGAACCACCATCCCAGAGGAGGAAAGGCGAACCAATTAGACCCAACATTCAGTTCTAGAATCACCTAGAAGGCCAACTGTTTGAACTAATTTTCCATATTTGGATCGTCGTAAGTCATACACTAGGGCTTAGCGACAATAATCGTAATGAAGCAGTGCATTTAGACCAATCGTCACAAGAAATATCTTGAGGACTTGTACCGAGCCTATAATTCAACCATTGCAGGAAACATGTGTACACTTGTGACGACGTCACGATAATATAGTTCATAATAGAGAATCGTCGCAGACATAAAGGGGTTCACTTGCGACGATGCAGAAACATAGGCAAAAAGGTTCAATCTTCAATATTAGAGAGCAATTGTTTAATCTTCTTGAATGATTGGGAAGATATGGACATGTTTATTTGATGTATGACACATTAGAGATGTCGCTCGGGGAATGAGATGAGGTCAGTGACAAATTACTGTGTAAAATTCCCTTCATTTGTAATACCAAGGTAGCAGGGGAGGAAGCTAATAAGTTGTTAAAAGAAATGAAATTTTCTCTCAGTTTCTCTTGGTCATATGAACCATTGGGAGTCATCTCCAAACTCAGGGTGGATAATAAGTTCACATCATATCATGATATGGCTAGGTCTGAGATAGAACAGTTCAAGAATCAGTTGGAATGGACAGAGAATACCCTCTAGGATGCTGAGGAGCAGTTAGTCTCTACATCAAATATGCAAACTCCAATTGCATAGGAAAATATTGCCATCTACAACAAAGGAAACAAGCTAAGGCCTCAAGGTCTTTCATAGGAAAAAGAAACAAAGGGTCTCTATGAATATTGATTCACAGTCTGGTGGATAGTCTATATAATCTCCAACTCAGTCTACCACTTCTCATGAACAGCAGATAGTCCAAATTTTTGGAGGCATTCCAGAGAATAAAGAGGAAGACATCTTCCATGTCTTTAGTGAAATCAAAAGAAAGAATGAAGAATTGAAGTTAAATATTTACAACCAATCTTGAAGCATTCTTCCAGCTCTCAAGCCAGGCTCCTTTCAGTCTTCGACTCTGAGAAGGGGAAGATGCAAATGGATTTCTTGCAGGCCCAAGTTCCTCAACCCAGGACTGCAGCACAATACCAGAACCACACTTCTTTTTAGTTTAATGTCTAGGATGTGCATCCAATTGATCAAATTGAGATGCACAAACAAATTGGACAAATGATTGCTTCAACCTTGACAAACACTGCTATGAGTTTGTAAAAAATGTAGGTTACATTGGTCAACATTCAGTCACAATTAAAGTTGGAGAAGGTCTCGTCGTTAGCAAAGGATACCAAGATTCAATCCTTGGAAAACCTAGTGTTAAGGATGGGATATGATCCCTCAAACATAAATGCTGCAAAGGAGCTCATTGAGAAAAATAACACTGAGGTTGCAACATTAAAGAAACAATTGAAACTGCCAGCATTTGAGGATCCAATGGCCAAAGAAATCAAGGAGATTGAGACTCAAAGGTCAGATATGAAGAAGCTCATCATAGAAAAGAATTTGCAAATAAAAAATGGAGGAGCAGATGGAGAAATTGGTTAAGGAGAAGGAGGAAGCTATCAAGAACATTCAAACTTCAACAGATGTAATCTCTCTTGCAGCAATTCCCATCACCAGAGTTTCTACTTCAGCCACTACATCCGCAACATGTACAATAGAAGGAGTTGAACAACTTACTGAAGTTGTTTAGAACCTATCTATCCAGACAGGAGAAATCAATAAATTAAAGGATGAAATCAAAGAATTATGGCTTATGAAGTCTATATCATACAGTTCACATACAACTGAAACAAACAGACTCAAAGGCCAAGTGGAAATGTTGAAGAAAGAACTCACAGATTCCTTCATAGTAAATAAGTTGGGTTTAGCAAAAGAAATTATGTGGGAATAAATCACAGAAGAAATCAAGGAGATTTTGCCCTCCATTAAGATAATATTCGATCAGAAATATCTCTTGGAAAAAGCTCAAGAAGCAGTGGAATCCATAACTAAGCAGTTGGAGGATATGCGAGAGACTGCCTTTGATATAATCAAAATTTTGAATTCCAGGGATGACTATGAGCTTGAGGAGTTAAGAATAAGCGAAAGAACTGCAACAATATTAGAGGTAAAGAAGATTATCACTAAGAAAAATCTCACCCTTTAGCTACAAGAAAAGTGCAACAATGTTAACAACACAGTTCAGAGATTTTTCAACAAAATTGAACCTTTGGTTAGCAAGGGTTTACCTCCTATGATGGTTATTAATGATAAATTAATGCCAATTGAGGATTATGTCAAGAAGTTAACAGAGGTGGGCACCCATGCAGCTTCAGTCACCAATATGAAAGGATCAGCAACACCAACTCTCATAGTGAAAACACTTAGGGATTCTTTCTTCATCCTGGATGAAATCAAGCATATATTTTTGGTAAAACCCACTTTTACCAAATACACTGAGATGGATGAAATCTACAGGAGGGTAAAAAATATTTCTATCCTAGATAAGAAACGCTGGGAAGAATTAACATATTTACTTGATTAAGGATTATTGAACAACATTTAGTTTTTGAGGGAACAATCAACCAGCTTCAACCACTTTTCAACTTTTTTCAGTAATAGCCATCAAACAACACAACACCAAAATAGTGCCAGATCATTAGACAATTTTATTTCTGATTGTGTAAATAATCTATTTCTATAAAAGTAGTTCAGGATATTTTTCTTCCTATTGTTGTATAAATAACCCTCTTCGCGAGTTATTAAGGGTTACACCCTTGAAGAAGCATTTTAGATATCTGATGTAATTAATCTTTCTGGATCATTAATACAAAGGAAAGTATTCTGAATTCTGTTTTACACAGTTTGTGTTTCCTGTAAGTTTTTCTAGTGTCATTCATTATGTTTTTTCTTCATATACTTGTGTCTTGTAGAGATAACTAGGTAGGAATAATTGTATTTCAATCTATTCCTATAAGATTTCTGAAGTGATAATATATAAAGAGAATGAATTAATGGACTGTTTGTTTAATTAATTCCCTCAAAATTAATAAATCATTAGCATGTTTTGTAAGCTCATGTGTATTTTCTCAAAACTTTAAACATAGTTTAAAGGTTTTCATACTTATGATTATTTAGCTTTCAATTTGAAAACTGTGGAAATCATATTACTTTTTTGTTTCTTCTCATCATCATAAAATCTATTTCACTGTGTAGAGATTTATAGTAGCCCTCTGCTGAGATATTGATATTATTCAAGAGGTTAAGCACATCAGTTCTATATATGTTTCATCAATTGGTCTCCCAAATTAAAACAAAACCCCCCAAAATAATTATCTTAGATGCTCTGGCATAATAGTTGACCATTATTATCTCAGAGATACAACAAACCACACAAGTAAAATCGGTACATCAGAGAAATAGGGCGAAAGAGCTCAGCCATTTTATTAATATTGGAAGCTGAGTACATCAAATGACAAGGAAGATAGAACCTAGACTTGTTACTACAAGATATGAAAACCCTAAGTGTAGATATGATGAACCGAGTGTTGGAGATGGCTCCAATAAAATTTGTTTACTACCCAAAAAATTCTACAACTATTGCTGTAATAGAACTGGAGTTTCTGCCCTAAATACTGCTAAAAATATTCTACGAAAATAGCCATAATCCCCAGTATTGCAACAAGAATGTTGTAGCTTCCAAAGCTACCAACTTAAATTATCAACCCAGGGTTCATACAAACTTAAGAGGTGTCAGCACTATATGTGCAACATGCAATGTGTCTTTTCTTTGATTTGATGCAGTGAAATGAATATCAAGAAATCAAAAACTAAACTAATTGCAGAAATGGAAATGAGGTTTTATCAAATGTAAGTGCTAACTCTAGTTTTAGTAATGTAAAGGCTATACTATTTGTAGAAATGGAAACATTAATCTACTTGCAGAATGTAAATGTTGCATTGAAAGAAAACCTAGTCTCTGCAATAGAAATAACAATGTTGGAAATGGAAACCCTAGCTTAAGATGTATGAAACAAAACCTTGTTAAATACAACGGTGGCAAAGACAACATATATGAAGGATCAACCTTGAATGCATTATTTGTTAGGTCACCATACTACTGGTGTAACCCCTTATTGTTATTAGTACAACCCCTTATTATATTATTGTGCCCATGTAGTCCCCATATTATTATTATTGTGCCCCATAGAAGCCTACTATTGTTATTATTATGCCCTTACATTATTATTGTTATGTCGACTCTGATTATATTATGACCCCTTAGACTCCTATATATAGAAAGGAGATCTTGTCATTTGTATCATCCAAGAATTGTTCATTTCTATAATGTAAAGGAGGTTTCCCCCTCAAAGAGGCTTATTTCTAAGGCATTGATCTATCTTTTCTATCTTTTTGTGATCTATCTTTTTTATCTTTTGGCAATGGAGTTTTGGATTCTAGGATTTCACTGCTCCAAGCAGGTCATCGTGTAGTTTTCACTATAATTGTTTTTCTACGAAGTTTCAAAAGATAAAAAAAAAACCCATTTGATAAGAAATTGTTCTGAACCTCGGGTCCGAATTTTAGATATTTTCTCTCTATATTTTCGTAGATATGATCTAAGGAAATTAGGCTTTTTTAAAGCTCTAGAATTTCATCTCAAACGGGTCATCGTGGAATTTTCAATACAATTTTTTTTATACAAAGGGTCAGACTCTGAAATTAAAACCCATTTGAACCGAAATCTTGGTGAATCTCAGGTCCGAATTTCAGATCTTTTTTCACTAAATTTTTGGAGATAGAATCTAAGGAAGTTAGGGTTTTTTGCAAAATCCCGAATTACATCCTAAACATGTGACCTGGGGAAAATTGTCATAACTCTCTCTCTGAGAATCTGATCCAAATTTCATAAAAAGTGACAGAAATCATATAGACTATAGTTTGTTGAGTATCATTTTCAAAGCCTAAGGTCGAACCAGTGACGTGTGGCACATCATACAAGTTCGCTCTACTGAACTAGTCTATAATTAGGACATCGCAAGAGATTGGAAATAAATCTTTCTTCAGGAATCCAATTGCGATCAGACTTGTGGGGTTAGAAAGAGGTATCAGATGTCTATCACAGGCTAAAATTTTAGAACTTAAAGATCTGAAATTACAGAGTTACAGTTGTTTCAAGACCGAGCTCCTAAAATCAATAAAATGCAATATGAGGAAGTTTGATGGCAAAGATTCGGTAAATTGGATACTACAAATGGAGTAATATTTTGATATACATGAGGTGCAACTGTTACAAAAGGTACGTATTACATCTTCGTAGTTAGAACCAGATCAATTTTTATGGTATAAAGGGCTTTGTTCTCATAAACCACTTGTCATGTGGTCAATTTTCATGGAGAAAATGATAGCACATTATGAGGATACAAAGACCAACACCTTCTTTAGCCAATTGATAAATCTCAAACAAAAGGGATCAATGGTAGAGCACATTTAGGAATTCCAAAAATTGAATATAAGGGTAAATGATATTCCAAAGAAGCAAATGATTGATGTCTTCATAGGGACTTTAAAAGATAACATCCAACATGAGGTTCACCTTTGGGAACCTGATTCATTGGAGAAGGCATTCAAGTTGGCAAGAAAAATTGAAAGAGAAATTAGGGAAACAAGGAATCCCACCACTCACGACTATAATTATGGAAGTGTTTTTTCTTCTAGCCTTCCAAAACCAACAAGGTTTAGAACACAACAATTAGAAGAAAAAAGAGAAAAAGGGCTTTGTTACAATTGTGATAGAAAATACACTAAAGGTCATAAATGTGCTGAGAAGAAATTATTTTACATAGATTATGAAGAGAAGGAAGAAAAGGATCAAGAAACATCAAAATAAGAGGATATACACCAAGAACCAACCCCAGAGAAAGAATAAATGAATCCGACCATATCTTGTAAAGCATTGGCAAGAATCACCACTCCTCAAAATCTCAACATAGAAGGACATATCAAGAAGAAAAAGTTTCAAGAAGTGAAAGATTACATCAAGAAAGAAGAAATGAATCCAACCATATCTTGTAATGTATTGTCCAGAATTACCACTCCTCAAACTATCAAGATAGAAGGACATATCAAGAAGAAAAATGTTCAAGAAGTGAAATATCACATCGAGCATCAAGAAGTGAATCCGACCATATCTTGTAATGCATTGGAAGAAATTACCACTCCTCAAACTTTCTGTTAGTGTCGGTCTTGAGCCCTCCATCGGTGATCAAAAGCTCTTTGCATGTGCATAGGTAGGTGTCTCATCAGTATCACTTTTGCATCTCGTTAGGCATGCCATAAAACTGATGGAGGAGCTGGTCCTTGTTCCCTTCTTGGCTTTGCTGGATCAGATCATATCATTTAAATGAGCTTGTGTTACACTTGTTTTATTTTTGTCTTGAAATCCCAAGTCTTAGGTCTAGGGTTTTGGTCAAAATCACTGCAAGGTCATGAGTCAAAGGTCTAATAGTCCCCAGCAAGCCGGAAGGAGGTATGTAAATATGTTCCATTGATATTTTTTCATCAGGTACAGCTCATTTATACCATGGATTTAAAAACCCTGTTTTTAAACCCAAGGTCATGTGAAATTTGCAAAAAATAAGGAAAATTTTCAAAATTCTTCAAAATGCCGGAAATAACCCTGGTCTCCTCGCCAGAGTCCATCAGATGGTCACCCTGCAAAAAGAACGGAGTTAAAGCACTCAAAAGATTAAATTCAGGACAAAGTGAACTCAAAACAGTGTTAAAAGTGAATGTCAAAGCAAAAACATTAGAAAGTCGGTTTGGTAAGTTATTTTTTTTCAAATTGGGCCTATAAAGAGTAAATTTCCCTCTAAACAGCCTCATTATGCATTTGAGAGCTTGCAAAAACGAGTGAGAGGTCAAAAGGGGCGATTTGCAGAAAGTTGGAGTCATTCTCAGGGGCGCGACCACTCAGGCTCAGTGCACGACTAGTTGGGTGGGGCGCGACCCCTCTGCAGTGCATTTTTCTAAGGGGCGCGACCACTCAGGCGGGGCGCGACCACTCAGAGCAGGGGCGCGACCACTCAAGATGTCTTCTACATAACCACTCCAAATTGACTAAATCGCCCTCTTGCTTGCTCAATTGATCGAGGTAGGGTCTTCTAGTGCGTTTGAATGCTTAAAACATGAAATGATGGGCTTGCATATATATGTTTATCACCAAGAAATGTAAGGAGAAATGGATTTGGGTGATTGCTTGTTCATGTAGGCATTATGCTAGGGTTGATGTTTTTTCAAGGCTTTAAATCCCTATTTATTCCCTCCTTGTTTCCTATTAAATTCACAAATGTCATAATATGTTTATATCTTATCTCATTTGCAATAAATACTAAATTTCTCATCCCAAATTCCTAAAACCCTATCCCTCCCCAAATCCCTTTACAAAACCCTAATGCCCTTTCATGTATTCTACCCAAACCCTAATACCTTCCACACGGCAAGGAAAATAAATGAACAACAACAAGGATAAAAAATGTTATGTAAAAAGAGAAAAGAGCAATAATATGGCAAAATGACCAAATATAAAAAAAAATATTGCTGTGCATAGTCATTGGAAAATAGAAGACACACTGCTGTTGCATATCCATAGCAAAAACAAGAAAAATGCAGCTGTGTATATGTATAAAATGGACATATTGCTGTAAATATTGTTGTGTCTCCCCAAAACCAAGCCCTGTTTTCCTCTCTACCCCCCTAAAGTCCTGTTCAATTAAGATCCCTTTTCCCTTATGACAAGATGTAAAAGAAGTCTTATTCCCCTATGACTAAATCCTAATAAAGTATTTCTTTGCAAATGATTTCCTAATGATGGAAGATGAGATGATATGTTTGACATTTTGTGAATTATCCCTTAAAAATCCCTGTTTTTACATATTTTCCCATTCCTTATTAAAAATCCCTCCCCTAACATTTCCCTTATGATTTTTTCCCCTTGAAAACAACATACTTCTCAGCATTTTTGCAGGCAAGGGCAACATTTTACTCTATCTATTTTCTTCACTTTGCTCAAAAGCACCATGTCAACCACTGAAACCTATGAGCAAGGTGATGACCGGTCTTCTTCCACAGAAATCGAGGTACAGCAGAGGCCTCGTAAGGGTGGCAAAGGTGGTCATCATAGGAGAGAGGAACCCATCTCTTTGGCAGAATTGCAGGCCTGTCCTATGGCAATGAATGGTTTCCGTTATATGTCATGTTTTCAGTTCTGTGAGAGGCTTGCTCAGATTTAGCACCACAGGGAGTTGGCCCGCTTATTTGTTTTTCACCTTCATGATGGGCAGGTCACTCTTGCAGGGGTGAATTTTGTACTATCTCCGGAGGTGATTTCAGAGGCTACCGGGATACCAAATGTGGGTGAGGTGTGGCCCAAGCGCAAAATGCTGGATTATGTTTATTTTGAGCCATATGTCAGGCCAGCGTTCATGAGTCACTTGTCAGGGGTCTTTCCCTTCAGATTCCTCCGGGGGAGTATGCTCCAATCATGCGGCTTATCATGCATTACTTTACATGCGAGGGAAGATTTTCACAGGTCTTCTCTTGTCACATTCGCCTGTTGATGCACTTTACCCGAGTGAGGATGATGAACATCCCGGTTTTCTTCTTCCAAGACATTCAGAGGATGGCGTCCGTGTTTCAGAGGCAGTCCCCAGCTCAGCAGCATAGGAGTTTGTGCCATCATGGTCTCATCCAGCTCATTGTTTCTCATCAGTTGAGTTAGTAGGGCATTCCATGGGAAGACTTCATTTCTCATGAGTTCTTTACAACGCCACCACAGCCACAACCGGAGCTAGAGGCCATTCATGAGGAGGGAGGTCCATCACACCAGCCCAAGATTATTGTTTCGAGACATGTTGTTTCTCCACCGCAGCTTACATATCAGAGGGGTCATAGGACCTTGTTTGCAGCAGCTCGACGAGTACTTTCTCCACAGCAGGTGGAAGGGGTCTCATCATCATCATCAGGTCAGCGAGTCTTATCTCCACACCAGGTGGAAGGGGCCTCGTTTCCGACAGCAGCACAGGTATCAGAGAGGGGCAAGAAGCCCATGATTGAGGAGAGATTGTAGGTGATCCAGTTATTGATCTTGACGCAACAGTTCTCCTAGCACAGAGCTCAAGGATATCATCCGAGAGCAAAGCACCGAGATTCATTCGCTGCAAACAAAATTATTGATGGAAAAATGGATAATCAACTATTTAGAGCAGCGAAACAAACAACTCGAGGGTGAGAAAGAGCTGGATGAGCTGTGGAGGATTCGAAGTGATCGATTCATCAACCGTAGGAGGCCCGGTGACTTGTTGCCCAAGGAGAGGGAATCCATGCTTATCCGGGTGAATACACACATAGAGAGGTTGTTGGCAAAGGCCAACCAAGAAAAGAAGCTGCTAAAGAACATGAAGAATCATTATTGGGCAAGGATGCATGTTTGTAAGGCAAGGATAAAGATTCTTCAAAGGAGGTTGAATGAGGCTCCCAAAGGGAGGAAGAAGACCAACCCGCTCCGTATCTTGGCTGAGGCCTCTCTCACTCACCATGATACTCATTAGCCTCCTCCTAGCATCAAACCCAAGAAATTTTGAGAGTTTTGAGGCATTTTTGAGAATTTTACAGGTTTTGGCCATTTGAGTGGTCTCACCCCGTGCGCGACCAGTCATGGGGACAGCTCAGAACGGGGAAAACTCTACATTTTTGGAACTTTCATGCAAAAATACACTTGCCTATGGATGGGTTTCAGATTTTATGAAGATTTGGGCTCCCAAAAGCTCAAAATACATGCAAATTTTGACTTTCTGCCCCTTTTTTGAGTTGCAGAAAGCTGCCTTGGGAGAAATGACTTTTGAGGGGTCAAATCAACTCCCAATTCAGAAATTCCAGTGGGGTTGGAAACTAGACTCACAGGCCTTTCCAATGAGCTATCTTGCACCTTATTTGGACACCGGGAAGGCCCTCAAACAGAGCTGTCAATGCGCGCGACCAGTCAAAGTGAGGGGCGCGACCACTCAGGGAAATTTCACTGTTTTGACCAGTTCGGCCAGCAAAACACTGTTTTTACTTTGGTTGACTTTTGAGGCATGTAAATGATGGATTTTTGTGTAATTTTCATGGCACTTAGATACTTTTACTCTCCTTGAACACTTCTAGAAGTTTCCTTGATGTAAATGGTAAATATTTAATGCATGGATAGGTTTCCTAAGTTTTAGAGGCAAGTTGTTTTGACTGCCTATTATCTAGTGATTAGTTTAGAATTAGTTGAAACAGCTCCTAGGAAGCTGAGCTCGACCCCTAGAGGTGGGGAAAGGAGTTAGATCTTCTATATTATGCCTTCTCTTACTCATTTTCATGGTTGGACTCTTGAGGGAGAAGCTCTATTGTATATTTCACTTGTATCTCTGCAATTTGAGGAAAAGGAAGACCAGGGTTTTGCAGACATCATTGGGATTCTTGTGGACTCTTGTGTTGATGGTGTGTTCTCTTATTGTAATTGTAAGTGTGTTTATGTGTTCCATATCTTTCTTTACTGCAGCTTATTAAACAAATGAAGTGATAAAGTTTGAATTCATGCATGTCATGCTCAGCTTTCAAATTTGTTTAATGTTTATGTTTTCCATTGTCTAAAGAGGATTCAAAATCATTGTTTGCCCTCTTTAGCTTCTCCTCTTTCCTCCTTGATCATCCATCTCAGCTAAAAGCATCAGCACAAATTCCTACCTTGCCCCAAAGACCCACCTGCAAAAACTGAGCTCAATCCCCACACCCTAAATTGCATATCCTCAACTTGCCACCAAAAAACCCCAAAAAACCCCCAAATCAACTTTCAAATCAGTTTACTAGCCTAATATCTGTGTTACCTTGATTTTTCATCTCTTCCCATTGAAAATTTAACGAGATTGACCGGAGAGAGCCTTCTCATACCCCGTAGGGCTAGCTACGAGGTGAAATGGTTTGATGTTGCCTTGAAGGTTTGCCTTTCTCAGCCTGAGGTGAAATCTCAAGTGCTAACACTTTCACTATAGAAGGACATATCAAGAAGAAAAGGATTCAAGCAGTTAAATATCACATCAAGCATCAAAAACAAGTTCTCCAGCTTTTAAAGGATAACGTCACTTTGGTGAAGAATTGAATGAAACAATAGGTAGATCAACATTGCAATGAAAGAAGTTTTTATGTAGGCGATTGGGTATTTTTACAGCTACATCTCAATCAATCTACTTATGAGAAGGAAATGTTGACAATACTACATGCACTTAAGAAATGGCGACCTTACCTAATGGGAAGACACTTCAAGGTAAAAATGGATCACGATAGTCTTAAATACTTTTTAGAACAAAGATTATCTTTAGAAGAACAAAAAAAATGGGTCACAAATATGTTAGGTTATGACTTTGAAATCATCTACAAAAAGGGTAGCAAAATGTTGTTGCAAATGATCTCAAGAAAGGATGAGGATGTGGAAGCATTGTTTTGTGCTATTTCTATTATCCAACTAGATTGGATGAATGAATCAAGGGATGAATGGAAGAAGGATGAAGAGGTGTGGCCAATCATTCAAAAGTTGCATAAGATCCCAATTCAAACAATATTGCCAGAACTTAACAAGGAAGGAAAAATCATATTGGAACCTAGAGCAGTCACAGAAACAAGAACTCGACAACTACGAAATCGATCAATTTTAAAGTATCTCATCAAGTGGAAGAACTTACCCGCTGAAGATTCCAAATGAGAGGACAATAATTTTATACAAAAGCATCAATAACTACTCGAGCGTTGAGGACAACACTTTTTGAAGGAGAGGGGCATGTTAGGTCCCTATACAACTAGTGTAACCCCTTATTGTTATTAGTACAACCCCCTTATTATATTATTGTGCCCATGTAGTACCCATATTGTTATTATTGTGCCCCATAGAAGCCCACTATTATTATTATTATGCCCTTATATTCAACTCGATTCCTAGTGATGGACTATTTTACCCCATTTATAATTTAACGTTTTTCCATTCTAGACTATAAATATAATACACATAACATTGTATGCCTGACACAAATTCATGTGCCGATAACTGAGACTGTGTTGATAAGAAGAATCACCTCCTCGATACATTAAACATTACCAAAAATGTAAAAACACCATGGTCTGCTTCTCGAGAACACATGATCGAGACTAAATTTTGGCTCAAGGAAAGATAATCAACTAGAAATGCTAACCCACAAATTCCGTAATTAAACAAGACCAATTCTTATAACCTCACATATCTTAAAATGTCAGCCCGCAAATTGTGTACTTAGACAAGATCGATTCTTATAACCTATCATATCTCTTGATAAAGGCAATACAAAACACAGATTAACCGTTCTCTACTAACCAAAAATTCCAGCTTGCAAATTCAATAATTAAACAATACCAATTCTTTTAACCTCATCGGATATGTTACTAAAGCTAATAGAAAAATGAAGTTGTCATTCTCTACTAACCAGAAACGTCAATTTGCAAATTCAAGCTCTCAACAATTCTGCATGGAGGTCTGAAATTTCATGCTTGATTCTACGTGGAGGTCTATAGTCTAATTCTACAGGATGACTAATAGAGAACGAGCAAAGGAAATATTTTTGAAATAGAGTAGTAGAGGAAATTATTTTGACATATGAAATAGTGATTAGGTCGAACCAATAGAGTAGAGATGACAAAATGTTTCCTTAAGATTGGATACTAGTTGAAAACATATAGGAGCATGGAGCATTAGGTTCAAGTTGAGATTCCAGAAAGAAACACAGATAGAGCATTTTTATTACAACATTTTTCTTGACATCTGGGCACCTGCAAATCCTGCAAAATTATGTTGGGCCTCCTCTTGGTAAAAGAAAGCATTCACGAGATTAGATATCAAGGCACAAAGGTGTTTTGTATTCCTTGACTGGGATCAGGTCGAACTGTTGTGGAAATAATGCAACAATCAAGTCATATTGGCATAAGTGGACAGAGTTGCAACAAAGACAAAATAGATGCGCAGAGGGACAATCTTCATAGGTGCTAGATTCACATGCACAGAATGGATGAAATTAATGTGTTTTAACAGGAGGAGGAGCCTTTTTGCATGTAGAGGAATCCTAAAAGCATATGTGAGCATAGAAGTAGGTACAAGCAGAAAAATGGCTGAGAATAGCAACAAGGAAATGCAAGTCTAAGGAGGACAGGAACTAACATATAGAGAATGGCCACTAAAAGTGGATCAAATTTGAGCAGGGCCAGAACTCATCGGTTCTGATACCATGTTATAAACAACTACGATGAATATAGAATGTATGAAGGGCCAACCTTGAATGCATTATTATTCACAGTGCTACATATTTATATAGGCCTAGAGACCCTTGATTTCACATTCCAAGTGGTCTCTTGGACTCCCTTTGATTGTTCAGATTCCACACCAACCCCTAGAGGATAAGGTGTCAAAAAACCTAATCATGGAATCATTCTTCAATCACTTCATTTAAGATATATTTTATCAAAAAATTTCACAAGGTGCTTCATAAAGTAATCATAAAAATATTATTATGTTGTTCAATTCATGAATATGTCCTCTAACCCTAACTGTAGAGGTGAATTGCAATGGAGAAGAGGCAAGGATTAAGATGTTTTTGGTCTTAATCAATCATGTTTTTGGAGCCTAAGGTTCATTATTGAAGGCTAAGAGGAAAAAACCAACCTTTTGGAGCAAATATTGCCAAGTTTACACTGTGCTACATGATGTTATAGGATTGCTACAAGATTGCTTTGTTTTGCTACAAGATTGGATATGTGAGCATTCTGAGGGTGGAAGATATGATATACAGGTGGGAAAGGGTATATCAAGATATATTAAGGTTGTATGAGGCTTTTTCCAAGCTTAACACCTCTCAGAGGCCCATCTTGTACAAAAACAAATGCACATGGTGCCTCTCAATGACCTAGATTTCCACTTTCAGCTGCAGAGTTTTGGGGGCATTGTGTAGTGAGGAGAAAGAGGTTGATGATGGTACGAGGAATGTAGGATGACAATGCTAACCCTACAAATAAACAATGATACCTGCACACCACAAAAAGATTATGATTTTTATAATTGCAAAGACTAAAATACCTAGTTTGTTAGCTAGTCTGTCCTCTAATTTATCTTATTGAATGACCAAGCAAATAGAATGAAAATGAGATGGGGTAATTTTTTTTATTAATTAGGATATATTAGAACTCCAATTTAAGTAGAATAACTCAAAGATACCATTTTTATCTTGTGCTAAAAAATAGCAGAAAATTACTACAAAAAATAGAAATTCAAGAATTAGGGAGCTAGTTAACCTACCAAATGTCTAACCTGATCAAGTACAAATTCTATGGGGTGAATTTTGTTATTAACTTGAATGTTTTTAGGACTCTCTCCAAGGGGAAACAACTCAAAATAGATTTATTAACATGTGCTAAAATTTAGCATTAAATTACTACTATTTTGTTACAAGAGACTTCCAGAAATTCCAGAATTGTGAACTAATAAACCAATCCAAATAGCTCAAAGATGAATATGTATTTTCAAAGTTGTTCTAAGGATGCATCATTTTTGTGACTCTGTAAATAACCTACAAAACAACTCACTTCTATCATTTAACCAATATAACTTCCAACAAAGGAAGCATGAACATTAAATGCAGAAATAAGAGATGCAAGTGAAAAAGACATTCAAAGAAAATAAAGAAATTGTATAGCATAGCTTTGAGGCTCCTAGAATGGCCTAGCCCATTGATACTCAGGTCCTATTAAGCAAACCAAGTGTTAGAAGCTAAAAATGACACCAAAATTCATTATTTGAATCAATCAAAGTACATCTCTGTTGGAAATGAAAGTAGAACTACTAAATAACAAGTTTTATTCACAAGAAGACTAACAAATACATGACCCTAGAGGAAAATAAGAATTGGTACTTACACAAATTGATGGTGAAGCAACCTCCTTGAAAGAAGGCAACTTTCCCCTCTAAAATCCCTCAAAAAGTGGATCTGGTTCCCAATAGTTGGAATCTTCATTCAATGACAGGGAACACATTTCTTGATTTTTTCAATCACTAGAGCTCCAGAATCTGCCCTTGATTTCATGATATCTAGTTCATTTATTATCCAATCTTGATCCATCTTGTAATATGGAGCAAATCCCTATATTATCTCATTATGAATTTACTCAATATTCTCTCAATGTTATGCAAAAATAAATAATATTAGGAATATAAGATGCAATTATCTCTAAACCATCCTAAGAACATATTAAAGCTAAAAAAAACATTATTAAGTGTAGAAGAAGTAATTTTTATGTGCCTAAGAAAGGTTATACGAGCCTTAATTTATGCCTAATTTGGAGGCCCATCATACCCCCTACTGAAATTGTTGTTGATCCTCTAAGCAACCTACCCATATTCTTGCATTGTTCTTCTTATTTTGTGCCTCATATGACTTTTTTGATGTCCCACACTGATGTGGATGTAGCTTCCTGTGTTGAATGAAACCCTACATGCTTTTTAATTTCTTCCTTTGGCTTTGGCTCAACCTTTATTTTTGCTTTTTTTTCTTTGTCCTTTCTTCTGATCCTTTCTTTGATTTCTCCCCTTCAATATAAACTTCTTCTTCTCCTAAATCCTCCTCGCATTGCTAATACATTTCTAATTAGAGTGGAACAAAATATTTGTCTTTTGTTGTTACAAGATCCTATGATTTCTTGTGCAGTGGAAGTTGTCGAAATAGAGGCAAATTGGTCAGTTTGTTCTATAAGGTTGAGGTGAAGAAAAATTTCAAAATGCACTTCTCCTTGCTCAATACACCTTATTCTTTCATCCCACCATGTTTATGACATAATCACTCAATTATTTCAGTGTTTTTCCTTTCTAAAAGTTAAAACTCTGAGGACTACACAGTTTGTTTTTTTTTTTTTTTTCTTTGTTTTGTTTTTTGTTTTTGTTTTTTTTTTTCCCCGAGAAGAATTGAAGTAATTCCTTAAGTTCCTATATCAAATGATGGTTAGGAAAATTTGTACTTACACCCTTCCTGGTAGTTTTCCTTTTTTCATCAGGGTCTAATGGAAATTATGGCAAAAAATGAGCATCCTGTAGCACTTTGTCAGTTTTCTGTAGCAACTTGTAGGATCATGTAGCAACATGTATGTATGTTGTAGAAGCGCTTGTAGGATCATGTAACAGCCAATTTTCACACCAAGAGGTGGTGGGTCCTCCTTTTTATTTTTTATTAATGTTTTTTTTTCATTGCATGAAAAGTAAATGATAACAACCTTCCCCTTCACACTTCTTGTCCTCTATCGTGATTAAATGATAACAACCCAATTTCTCAAGTCTTTTTCACTTTTGTCTTGTTTATCTCCCACACATGTGGGTGTCTTGGTGTAAAAGTGAAGTTAACTACTAGATTAGGTTGAGGTTGCTTTGCTACTAATTTTGGCTATAAAAAAAAATTCCTTCATACACATGCAAAATTTTTTTGAGCTAAAATAAATCTGTAGGATAGGTTTTGAGGATTACATGCCTGAGATTCACCCTTGATGTGTTTTGGCAGGGGATATTGATGTTGCTAATATGACTATTGAAGTTGTCTTTGGTGGTTCTGAAGTTGATGTGTAGATCACTTGATGTTTGCATGTTGTTTCTAAACAAAGATAATGGTTAGTCTACTGGCTTCTTCAGGTGTCATCTTCTTATGCCCATTGCTCCATGCATTGGCTTCTAAATTGTTTATTTTTTCCCTTGAAATGTGCATAATAGAAGCTTGACAATACACGTTCTTCAGGAGGTGGATCAAATGTTGTTGTTGTTGGAGATGAGAAGTGACCTTGTAGCAACCCTGCAAAAGTTTTGTGGCTGCCCAAGATCAAGGAGATGATCCCTCAAAGCTTCATGATGGTCAATTCTTCATTCTGGTGCTTTCAAGTGCTTTTCATTATGGTCTTTGAGGGTTTATGCAAACTTCTATAAGATTGAGTTCTTTCCTATAGAAGTCACACATACCCCCCTACGATGACAATAACCTTCATACAATGCATCCAAAAAATCTAATAATTCATGTTAAACTCATGGACAAGGATTAGAAGCTTTGGGTGTGGTGAAAATAATGAAAGGAGTGGTAAAAATGGGGTTTTTTTATGGACAAAGATGATTATTTGGGTGGAGAAGTGGTTAAATGCTATAGAGGATGGGAGATGGTTGTGTGGTGGACCTCTCATTCATTTCCCCATGGAAAACATAGGATTTGAACCTATTCTCTATGTCGATCACAAATATGTAGCAAATTTGAGACAATCGTGTAACACTACAGGACAATCCTATAACATACTTATTTAATCCATATATCAAAAACATTAGATTGGATTTACCTGAATTTTTTTGAGCATGTTGCCATCATCCTTATGCATCTCCCCATAAAAAATCTTGGTCAATGGATGCATGAATCTAGAGAAAATAAAAAATGGTTGTAAGTGATGACGGTCACTTTCTCAAAAAAATATGCACATGAATTTGCTGAAATTTCTTGAACATGTTACCATCATCCCTATGCATATCCCCATGAAAAATCTCAACCAATGGATGCACCATTTTCAGGATATGGTAAAAACTATTTCTTCCCTGTTTTTTTTTCAATCTTGTAGCAACAAAGAACTTTCTTGTAAAAACCATAAGACAATGAGGAAAATCAATGGGAAAGACTTGGGAATGATGGGTGAATCTTGAAAATGAATGAAGGTGATGGATTGACATGGCCTTGGTCCTATTAGAGCATCTGGGCAAAGGGGGAGAAAACCCATGTTTGACTTCTTTTGACTATATTTTTTATCATCTTTCTCTTATAGTGCTAACTTTTTCTTGTTGATTGCAGAGGTTGGAGAGCATTTTTATTCATCAAAGTCAGATACTTGGGGCAATTTTTTTTCTCTTCATTTTTTCCTTTTTTTCCTATGCCTACTAGCTGCCTCAAAGAGGTTTTCAATCAGTAGGTCTGCCTAGGCACCTCAGAAGAGGTTTTCACCTAGGAATTTGTTTTTCAACCCATTGACCACATCATGGAGGTTTTCAATAAGTGAGCCAATCTCTGACGACTCAGAAGAGGTTTTCAATCAGTGAACCAATCTCAGACGACTCAAAAGAGGTTTTCACTGAGATTTTTTTTTACTCTTTTTTTATAATTCATTTATCCTACTATACTTGAAAAAAAAGAAAATCCCTTTCAAGTATAGGAATATTTCCAATGGAGCCATCTGCACATCAAAATGAAAAATAAACTCATGTGTAGGCTTGAAAGATATTCTTTGTCGTGTGCCTAAATATGAGAGACCAACTGCTTTGATGATATCAAGAACTATTGAAGAAAGAGAGTGGTGCTCCAAATTAATGACTTTCTGGAACCAAAGCTCAATATAATTGTGATGCCATTGGTTCTCTTTCTCGCCTAGATCATCTTGTATGTCTTATTCTTCCATGAAATTCAAATCTTCTTCTTTTTGTTCGTTATTTTCTTGAACATAGAGGATCTGATGGAACTGCCTCAATCTTTTATTCTAATGTTTTCCCTCCATCAAATGTTGTCCATGTTTCTTTGGTTTCATTTAATTTTTTTTTATTTTTTTTAATACCCTGGATATTCTCCTTCAATGACATCAAGAGAATCTCTTTTTCACAATACTCTTCCCAATATAGGGTGAATTCCATTTATATCAAGAGTTGTTTGGAAGTGTTGTTCCTCAACAACGGAAGTAGGCTAAGTTACTTTATTGCTTGGGCTTGGAAATGGTTGCACAAGTAGTTGAATGGGAGTGGATCTTTTAGATGGATGTGTTTGAGATTATGGTTGTGGCAGAGTTGGAGGGTATGGAGAGCATGGAGTAGGGTATGGAGGATATTGAGGAAAATATTGAGGATATTGTGGATTTCTCCCATAAGGTTTTTTCAAACATTTTTTCCAGTATTGGTTTTGGATTTGAGGTAATCATGGTTGTTAAGGAAATGGTATGCTCCAATTGCTTTGAGATGGTTGTGCATAACCTTGAAATTGTGAAATGGTTTTCTTGGAGCTACATAACATAGTTTTTTTTGTGATTGACTTGTTCCACTATATTCCTCTTAAACTTCCTTCAACCTTGGTAATGATGGGCAATATTTAGTAGCATGTGATTCCGCACTAATAACACAAATATCAACATCCTATTTTTGGTCATTTTGCATTTTTAACACATATATTTGTTCACTTAGATTGATAGGAGTTTATAATTTAAAGTTATCAAAAAAAATTCCAAGTTCAACTTGACTTACCAATATCGATGTTGATTTGCTTAATCTTTCCCCTCCTCTTGATATGCACTTGCATATTTCACAAATTTCTTTAAATGATGATTGATATACATCACCTCTACTCATGAGATCTTGAATATCAATCCACTCATTCCTAATTACTCTAAGTAGGATTATTTTTAGTGTGTCAGATCTTAAATTGTGTAAGTTTTACCTCTTAACATTATACATAAATATCTCTATTAGATCCTCAAGGCTATAGTCTTTTGTTTGATTCATTCTAAAGATTTCTTATTTAAGATCATGATATTTATATTTGTCTAAAAATATCTTTTGCATATCATACCATGATCTTATTGAATTAATCCCTAAACTCATAAACCATTTAAGAGCTCTATCCTTCAATGTTGTTGGAAACAATCTCAATTTTTGAGTGTTTAATAAGTAACCATAATGATGCACGAAATGGTGAATACACAGAATTCCAATATCCCCAAGAATTTTTAACTCAAAATCTCAGTCAAATCACAAGGCGATCCACCCCTTCATATACCAACTATCGATCGTGGACTTATGGTTATGCTCACAATCATCTATTGGGAACGTTATTGATGCACGATTGCCTTAAAAACCCGGCTATACAACTTTATCAAAATATAAAGGAATACATTGGAAAGCCTGCTCTGAACACATAAGCTAGAACTTCAAATATTATACATTGCGATTATAATTATTGTCAGGTCCGTTCTAGGCCCATCGCCTTTCCGCTGCACTTTCTTTCGCCAATCTCCGATCATCCAATCTCCACCCTCCATTTCTTTCTCCAATCCAATGACTATCGTCGCTCCATCGCTATTGGTCATCGGCAATATCGCTTATCGCAATGTCGCACATCGTCATTCTTCTGCCTGCTGGGTTTTACTTTACCAAATTGCGATTGTCGATCAAATCTTGACCATCGATCTGGACTTGGTCCGACGGTAGGACTTCACTCGATCAACAAAATAGAACGGCAATCTTCCACCATCGATCTTCCTCCATCATATCTGATGGTTGGCATTGATTTCAGGTAGACAACAAGCACAGGATTTAACCGCCCGATAAAGCGGCTTTTCCTCTCTCCTCTGTTGCTATGTGTCGATTGATGAATGGTATCTGGTGACCAACCCTAAATACCACTTACCACTTTAGTGACACCTGATATCTCACTTACTGTTCATGGAAACTGCAATCCGCCATTACTGTCCGTCGTTCTAGACGATTTGACAGTTCTCGTTCCTTTCTGCCTACGTCGTTGATCTTCTGCTATTCGATGGATCTCTACACTTAACATGGTTTCTGCCATACACTATACCCTTTTTCTCATATTCTAAAATAAATAAACACTCTCACACATTTAAATAAACAAAATTAACTAAACTGTTGTCTTCCAACCCTCTGTTAGTCACAACATGTAATCATGCCATCACAATGTTGACTAGTCCTGAATGCTCTTGCATCAGATTCCCAAAGTTGAAAGCCTTCATGACCTCCTGGTCATGTGTTTCTTCTGTTGATCATCCATTATCCCAACCTTTACTTTGTAACTGGTCATCACTTTCATCATGCTGCCGATTCAATTCTTCTGCCACTGTCACTTTTGTTCTTCCATGATTCCAAATCTTATTTTGTTGTTGTCCTCTTTCCTTTCTGATAAAAATTTCTTTTGTTAATTATTCTTTCTTGCTGTCCCTCTTCTTCACTGACTTCATCTTCCACAATTTCTCAATTTCCTCCTTACCATTTGTTCTTAACTGAACTCCTCTGACATTTGTCTATTGTACATCCTCCTTTACCATATAAATTATAAAATTTCTATCCAATTCTTCTTCACCTCTATCATTTACAAATTGTTGTTTGTATTCTACAACTTCCTTTCCATTATCATTAAATATAATCCTTTCCTCTATGTTATCAGGTTCATCTAATAACCTTCCCAGAAAAATACAAATTCCTTCATATTCAATAAGCATGTAATTTGCATATGAATCCTCCTTCCTGTATAAAACAAAATTTCCATCACAATTGTCAGACTCAAAATAACTATGGTTTTCAATATTCATAGGTAATTCTGTCATCAAATATTTATACTGTCCTTTTGCATAAGTTATGAAATTGTCATCAATTTTCATTTCCATACTTTCCTCTACACTATATAGTGTTCCTTGTTCTAACATAAGACTATCATTCAACAATTCAATAGCTAGGATTTCATGGAGCATATCACTGTGAAGTATCCTTTCATCCTCTATACTTATACGACTGCAACAAAATGATGTTGTTTCATCTTTTCCTACATTAGAAACAAAATTTTTGTTTTCTAAATCTTCTTCATGGTTTACAGATTCATAAAAATAATCCACTTTAAAATCACAAAATTCCTGAACTTCTGTATCCGTCAACATCATCATATATTCCTTCACAATTTCTATAATACTTTCATTTTGATTTTCTCCTGAAGATATTTCATCCTGGTTATCATCACAAACTTTCTTTTGCTTATCTTCAGCTTCTTTAATCATGACAATTTCCCTGTCAATACCACCATTCTCAAAATTATTAAATACATGCTCAAAATATCTTTCTATTTCAGCCATTTCTTCCAGTAATCTCACTTCTTCATCAACATGCATAAGCACATTGTCCAATTGATTTTCATCACCTGTCAAACCTGAAAACATACACAACATGTCAGTTTCAAAAATACAAGGCTCTTCATTTGAAGCCTCAACGATCCGCTCCTCATGTTTCTCTGAACTATTCTAATAGTTCACTAAGTTATTGAGAAATTCTTCCTCAATATCTCTGATTTATTCCTCATCAAAGAAAACTTCTGGGACTGCAACTTCTTAACTATGCAACTTCATCATAATTTTGTAGAATACCTTCCTATTCTACACAATTTCTTGCAACACTTAGTTTATCCAAATAAGACAACAATTTCTTCTCCTCTTCTATGATAATACTTTGATCTTTCAAAGATTTCCCTGACTTAACTTCTTCAGCTGATCTTCTCTTCACTTCACAAATCTGCAATGCATCTGTTTCCTTTCCTTTTTCCATTTCCCATTGGTCTTCTATCCATGCTAAAATTCCTTCGAATATGATCCAATAAGTTTTCACTAAGAGAAGACACAACAATTCAGCCATACCTTTTAATTTCTTCCACCAATTGAAGTCTTGAAAGTCTTTATGCATCTCCTTTTGTGGTTTTCTTGCCTCTGTTTCTTTCACCTTTTCATACACAGGTTCAAATTCATTCGGCTGCATACCTACAATTTTACATTCACAGAAATAGTTAATCCTAAAAATATGAGATCCTCTTGTCTGTGAGGATGCTACCAACACATTCCTCTCATTCTGATCTGCATAGATTAGTTCTTCACCACTATCATCATTGTCTTCACTGTCTCCTTCCCCAAGGAGAGATCCTTTCCCTGGTTCATAGATGTATTCTACTCCTTCACTCTCAACTATTCAGAATATTAATTTCTCAGCAAACAATTCTATGACAAACCATTTGACTCTTTTTCCCACATCAAATCCTTGTTTCGATTTTTCTCTAATTCCTTTCAATACCATCTTCTTCAAACAACTAATTTCTACCTTCATCTCAGCCAACACTGTGTTCCTTTCTTGTTACTCATTCCTTTGAGTCCAACTACTTCAACACTCTTTTTCTTTTGCTTCTGACTTTTCTCTATACCCCTGTCATGACTATCAATAGTCAATTCTACTTCTTCCTCTGGTGAACTTTCCTTGTTCACTAGTGAGTTACAACTAGCCTTTTTCATTTCACCTGTAACAAGTCTCCTTCATGCCTCACCAAACTTTCCCGAGTTTAGCCTTTTGGCACCTATTGGTTCTTTCCTCAAACCTTTCACTGACTAACAATTCTACCCAGTGCTCCTTTTGCGGGAATTATTATCTCCTATCCACAATGACAATTGTGGAGCTACCTCAACAACTTCTACCCAACCACAGTTGGAAATTATTCTCATCTCCTCTTGAACACTCCTTACTCTAGGCTCTACATCTTCAATTTCTCACCTCCTTCTTTCATTCAGTAATTTCATTTACTGTTGGGTAATGTCACCTTTACTCATCTGAGAGTTTTACTTGCTCTATCTTCTTTAACATAGATCATATGCTATGATGTTGGTACAACTCATTCTACCTTTCAGCATTTCCACTTCTTCCACTGACCTGCACAATCTTATCTCAAGATACGTAAAATTACCTTTCAAACCTGCAATATTTCCTTCAAATATATCTTAAAACTAATTCCCATTCCATCAGTTAACTCTTTGCCAAAAGATTCATATGTTCACTATTTCACTTAGACTTTCTATTCAAAAGACTCCATATAGCCAACAACTATTTCCCACTTTACTTTTCATAATGGACTCTTCAGCTTTCAAGATCAATTAAGTTTAGATATGAATTTCAATTATTTTTACCAATTCAAGGCAGACGCTATCAATTACTTCTGATAACCTGTTTATAAGCAGATCATGTTTTTCTTCTACAAATTCCAAAATTCATTCCTTGTAATGACTCTCTTTTCAAATCTGTTGAATCCAACCTTTAGTCTAATTGTTCCTTTATCTATCAATATCATCGTCTTCAACAATTCTTTAAGAAATCCTCAATCATTCTCAGTTTTCACAGAATTCTTCAAATCATTTAAATGACTTCAATGCCATAGCAAACCACTCTTCTATTTAGTTTTAACTTCCAAACCTTCTACTTCAATTTTCCTTTTAATCAAACCAATCATTCAATCAACTTACATGAAATTTTCATGTTCCTGAAAGGAAAGCACCTCCTCCTTTGAAATTTCAATCCCTTGTTGCTCTTCAGACATTCAAAACAAATCTCTACAAAATCATCAAAATAAACATTCCTACCAAACCATCATCAGAAGTTCATTGCTTCCCCATTTTGGTCTTAGTGTCCTTTGTGTTCTGATCTCCCTCTGTATCGATCCACTTCTGTCCAAATTATACATATGCTGAGATTACAATTCAATTTCCAAACCATTATTTATAGAGCGTTGAGCTAGCTCTAATACCACAAATGATGCAGGAAACAGCGAATACACAGAACTCCAATATCCCCAGGAATTTTTAACTCAGAATCTGAGTCAAATCACAAGGCAATCCCCCCCTTCATATACCAACTATCGATCGTGGACTTATGGTTATGCTGACAATCATCTATCGGGAGCATTATTGATGCATGATTGCCTTAAAATCTTGGCTATACAACTTTATCGAAATATAAAGTAATACACTAGAAAACCCGCTCCGAACACATAAGCCAGAACTTCAAATATTATACATCGCGACTATAATTATGATTGGGTCCGTTCTCGACCCATCACCTTTCCACTTCCTTTCGTTGATCTCCGATCATTCAATCTCCACCGTCCATTTCTTTCTCCAATCCAACGGCTATCGGCGCTCCATCGCTAACAGTCATCGGTGATATCGCTTATCACAATGTCGCACATTGCCATTCCACTGCCTGCTGCGTTTGACTTTGTCGAATTGCGATTGCCGATAAAATCTCAACTGTCGATCTAGACTCGATCCGACGGTAAGACTTCACCTGATCAACAAAACAAAATGGCAATCTTCCATCGTCGATCTTCCTCCATCGTATCCAATAGTTGGCATTGATTTCAGGTAGAAAACAAGCATGGGATTTAACCACCCAATAAAGTGGTTTTTCCTCTCTCCTCTGTAGCTACGTGTCGATTAATGAATGGTATGGGGTGACCAGCCCTAAATACCACTTACCACTTTAGTGTCACCTGATATCCTACTTAATGTTCATGGAAACCAGCTTCCGCCATTATTTTCAATCGATCTAAATGATTTGACGGTTCTCATTCCTTTCTACCTACGCCGTTGATATTCTGCTATTTGATGGATCTCTGCACTTAACACGATTTCTGCCATACACCATTTTCACACACGACATTCATATATAACAGTAAGCTATGATATCTTTGAAGAAAGCTTAGCCACTGTTATAACACTGAGGACCCCAATTATGATTTGAACGTTGTGATTTATAACTTAAGGCATACAAATAGAGAATGATGCTTCAGTTGTTCCGCAGGCAACTATACAGAGGCAAGTGAAGAATTTCAACAAAAACAACACCCTCACACACACTGAATCATTTTATTCAATACCCTCACCCTCACCCTCACCCTCCTAGGCGTAGGCTTGCCAACTGAATTTTTCTCTTGTCTGAGTTGATGTTCTACACTCTGCAATACACATCAATTTGTCTAATCCAATTGTCCAACTTTTCAGCATTTAGCTCTCCATCATATATAGGCAAATCAAATTTAACATCTAGCTTAATCAACAATGCTTTATTATTATGCACAGGGATATTAGGAGGTGTGAGAAAGCTTTCCTCTTTCCCTTTTCCTTTTGAGTGGTCATGGGAATGAGACTCATCTTTTTCTTTATCTTGTTTAGAACCTGATGCATCTTCATCCTTATGCTTTTTAAAGTCCCTATACATTTCTTCTACCATAGAATTTATAGCTAAGAAACTCTCCATGAATTGAGGGTCTGACCCCATAGAACCTTCCTCTAACATTGTCTTCCGAGGATAGACTCTCCCAATTTCAGGATTAGTTTCGACCAACTCTCCTTCTCCTCATTTGAGCTTTGATCTAGTGGGAATTCAACACCTAAACCAACACAAGCTTGTCTAACCTTATAGCCTAGAGCTCTGATACCACTTGATCTGATATTCACTCTGTGAGTGACATCAGTTAAAGATTTATTTTTTAAAGGTATTACAGACTCATGTGCTAATGTGTGTCTATGTTATTTAAGCAACGGATCGACCAGATTGCCAATACACAAACAATTGAATGGAAAGACAACAGAGAAATACAATAAGCAAATACAAGAACACAAGAAATTAATAAGGAGTTCACCCTATTCTCCAGGGCTACATCTCCAGTCCAGCTTTCAGTGGTGGCCTTGTTTTATTGTGCCTTTAAGCAAAGAATTACAATATAGGGACTCAATGTGAGTTCTCCTTAAGCAGGTTTTGCTTGGCAGGGTGGTTCTTGGATTCCCCAAGCCACTGGAGTACACAGACTCTTCTTCTTCGTACCAGCTCTGTGACCTTCTGGTCTACAGTGGAAAGAGCCAAATGTGGTGCTCAGTCCAAACAGATTCCTCTATGGGATGACTTGAATCTCTCAAGCTCTCTGGTGCTCGATGCTGCTGCCAGTCGGCTCGGCCCTTTGTCTCTTTCTGCTTTTGCTTTACTGCCTTCTCCTCTGGTTTCTGTCTCTCACAGTCCTCCTCTCGGGGTTCGCTCTAACTGACTCCAACTTGTGTATTGTGTCTCTGTTCATGGCTTTTAGCCATTCGTTCCAATGCCTGTTCAATTCCTCTTCCACCTCTGTCGATTCACGTTCTGCAGCTGCGCTTGGAGTTCCCTATTCGGTGTCATCATGAACGCTCAGGGAGTGGCCACATGTACTCCTCTACATAGCGCCACCCTGCTTCGTTGGTTCGTTTCTTCAATTACGTCGTGGATGAAGTCTTTCCTCCATCGTGGCAGTCAAACGGATTCCAAAACCTTTTAAAACATGACTCATTCTTTCGTCAATTCTGCTTCCTCCATCAGGCACGATCTCAGCCATCTAATCTGGGTCCCCCAGATCCAAGGTCATACGCACGTCCCGCGCGGTTGACTTGCTCGACTGATAGCGCATGATCAACGGTAGTTTTCTCTCACCTCCACTTGCAATGCGTCAATCGATGTATGGTGTTATCTCAAAATCAGACCCTGGAAGGCTGCAGACCAGGAAGACTTCAAGTAATTGTTTTAAACCTACTCTAAGCTAAGGCTTAGCCTCCTCAACCTGAGAGGGCTCTCTCAAAAGGGTTAATGATTTTGATTATAGATAAGATGGCTAACTCTTGTAAAACAACTGTGACAAATATGAATGGTGGAAACAGATTTAACAACTATCCATTGGGCTTATGGAGTCAACAACACCTCAATATCACAATGAACTTAACCTTACATGGAAGTTAGGGCATTCAGAATTTAAACATTCAGAACATAAACTCATATGGGACCACACAGTTTACAAATGTATACAGGAAGTCAGAGCACATTCAGTGAATTCTGAGTGATTATACATCCATACTACTGTAAGAATTAAGAAAAGGACAACATCACATATTCTGAACATAAAAAATCCTTCATGAATCTTGAGAAACAAGGTCAAATATGTATTACTGAAAATGAGTCTTCCATGAACCAAATACAAGCTTTTCCATAAAATTTCCAACCCTGAGTACATTGCTGCTTCAGCTATATATAGAGCTCTTTACATAACTTGGATTCCTCTCAAGCATGAGGGGAATTCGAATTCATCCTACTATGACACCTATTGATACTTAAAACTAACTATTAAATGCAAATGACGCCTAACTAGGAGTCCTAGAGACCTAATACAACTAGGAGTGTAACTCCTTATTATGATTACAACAACCTTATCTAAGCATTTAAAGAATTATTTGACAAATTGCAACCTAAATAAGTCGAATTTGATGAAGCCTCCCACGTGGTCATCTGACTGCTGAAGACAAACCCTAGAAATTAAGGAACATGTTTCCATGTTTTTAGGTTTAGGATCCCTGAAAATGGCACGTGGGACAGAGCCTTTATCTCCTCATCCATGGCACATTTTTCGAAACTGAAGGAGGTTTTTGTATTCCAGGATGTATAGAACAAAAACCTCTCTTGGTTTGTTAAAATACTTCTCCAGCTTTCCAGAATCGATACTTGATGTTCCTAGAAACTAGGAGACTGTCCCTTGCTCTGTTCTGGATGAAAAATGGGTCTTGGGACAGAGTTCATAACTTCTCCCAAAAACCGTATTTAGAAGAAATGAAGGAGGCTTTTGTGAACCAATCCATGCTGAGAAAAAACCTCTCTTGGTTTTCTGAAACACCGTCCCTACCTCTCATAATGTGCCTTTGAAAAACAGGTGTAAAACAGAGAAATATGCATGTGAAAAACTGCACCTTCAGCAGTTTCGTAGCGCAACTTTGGTCCATCATTTCTCCCAGATAGTAATGGATCTGAAAAAAGTGGAAGAGGTTTTTGTACTTTAGTATCTTAAGGATGAAAACCTCTTTCACTTTTCAGAGATGAGATTTCAACTGCTCAGAACCTCTTCTAGAAGTTGACTGGTAAAAACAAGTTATGAAATAGTGATCACCTTTATAACATATAGCTTAGAGTTCAAAGATGTCCTTCTTCTACTTGTTTGCCCTTGCTGAATGTTTAAACTTTGTAAATGATCATTTGCAAAGATTCCCATTTGAAAATATTTCTCTTTGTCTCACAAAATTGGTCCACTAATTCATAATATGCACCTACAGCAGTTTCGTAGCGCGCTACGAAACTGCTGTGTAATTTCAAAAGCACAGTTTTATGCCAAAATTTTGACTTCTTCGAGTTTTCTTTCCTTTGAAATGAATTTTCCATATGCCATGAGGCTGTTCAAAAGTGAATAAACTGATACCATTCTTCAAAGTATATTTCAAAAAGTGATCCTCATCCAAACTTTAGGATTTAACCTTACCTGCTATGTAGTTTTTCTTAGCTGAGTATATCCTTCAGGCTTGCTTAACTGAATTTGAAGGTCCTCAATCTATCTCACTTACCTCTGGCTCTACCTCTTGTAACCATTTTAAATGCCTAATCACAGGCCTTCTTGGCTTGAAAACAAACTCTGAGATCTGGTCATCAAATTGAAGCTTTTTGGAAGATTTAACTCATTTGGTTTTGTTCTTGTATCTTTTCTTTGATCTGACCCTTCCCTTTTTTAGCCTGCTGGGGTGTGTCTTGAATTACTAATGGTCTTGTGGGCTCTTTTATTTCTGTATACTCCTCCATGGAATTCCTGCAACATGAATATTAAAGAAGTTTGCACCATCTCAATTTCGATCACTGCCTCACTTGCAATGGATAAGGAAAGCTGCTTCGCTTGCAATAGATAAGGAAAGCTACCTCGCTTGCAATAGATAAGGAAAGCTTCCTTGCTTGATCTTCAAAGAATTCAAAGTGAACACCTGTCAATGTGCTCTTCATGCATGAACCCAAACTTAAATCAAAACTGTGAATACTTGGCTCCTTTTTTTTTTTGAAATTTTGTCAGTGATAATAGTGGCTCCACTTGGGATAGTGTGCTCCTGTAGTACACTAAGAACTCGCAGGTCCAGTGCTTTATCTTTTTATGACAAACGGGAATTTGCATGACAAGCATCCCCTTCAATCTTCTTGGGCCTTCACCTCGAGCTTGAGCTTGATGATCACTGTAGGAGAGAGAAGTCTATATCTACTAAAAACAATGCTCAGTCAACCTTGAGCTTATTTGCATTTTCCTACCTACCTACCCTATCAGCTGCAAGCTTCACTTGTAGCTCAAGCAACATGATATTTCCAATAAAGCCAATCAATTGTCCTTTCTGATATTGGAGGCTCTTGACTGCATTCAACCTCAAAATAACCATGATAGTGAGATGACCAAATCAACTTATAATGTATATGATCTTCATAATGCAAATGAAATTGAAAAATTGGTGTGCAAAGCTTGTCCATGTATTCATTTATTGGGTCAAAGAGAACATGGTTATTTTGATGATCATCATAACATTCTACATCTTTAGACAATTGATTCTCAGTCACACACGATTTCTTTGATATGCTATCCAACTGCTCTTCTAAATGGTTCCCACAAACAACATAATTTTCCTCCTTATTATGATCATTCATTGATGTAAACTGCTGCAAGGAAACACAAAATTGAAGAACCTTTTCCTCTGCCTGAGGATTATAAAAGCTATCTTCCAGTATTTCTTCTTGTTGTGTGTAATCATTTTCATCTTCGTTATGATTCGAATATTGAGAAGACTGTTGAATCTCTACATCAATATCAGAGGATTGAACATGGTTTTCATAAGTAAACCTCTGCTGATTTTCATGCTGCATTTCATGAGATGTTATGCTTTCTTCTTGGTGTTGAAATGCATTGTTATGAAGAGCCTCTAAAATTTCTTCATCCATAAACTCATCATCACCATAACAATCCTCCAAGTACTGAATAAGACTTAAAGAATTTCTACAACAATCTTTGAGCAACCATAAGGAAGGATGACATTCTTTATACATCTCATAGAATTCATCATGAAAACTAGCAAGCGAATATATTGAACCATTTTCCAAACTTTTGTACCAAGACCATGCTTTTCC